>CAUYRH010143942.1:0-16707 GCA_963574655.1 Perodicticus potto
CAACGCCCGGCTATTTTTCTGTTTTGCAGTTCGGCCTAGGCCAGGCTTGAACCCGCCACCTTCAGCATATGGGGCCAGCGCCATACTCGATGAGCCATAGGCGCTGCCCCAGAGTTTACTGTTTCTTTCTCTACTTCTCCAAATATAGGTAAGGGGCAAAGTGGGAAACCCAAAATTACCATGTACCTAATGTGGGCCAGGCTCTGTATAAGAAGGCACTTTGCACGTCTGATCTCATTTAATCTTCTAAATAATACCAGGTAGGTGTTATTCACATTATACAGGCAAGGCCTCTGAGAGACAGTGTCCATAGGGCACACCATAGGGTGATTTCAATGACACTGTATTTCAACAATTTGTGAGATTTACACAGTTTCAGAAAGGAGGAAAGGCAAAGAGAGAGATGAGAAATGAGGGAAACAGGGAGAAGACATGGCTTCTAAATTCAGAGTTGAGAGAGAGATTCTGGCCTCTAAGCCAGGAAAAAAAATCCACTTTTGTGAGTTAGAATAGGACACCTTTGGGCGGCACCTGTGACTCAATGAGTAGGGTGCCCTCCCCATATACTGAAGGTGGCGGGTTCAAACCCGGCCTCCGCCGAACTGCAAAACAGAAAAATAGCCAGGTGTTGTGGTGGGCGCCTGTAGTCCCAGCTACTCGGGAGGCTGAGACAAGAGAGTCGCCTAAGCCCAGGAGTTGGAGGTTGCTGTGAGCTGTGTGATGCCACGGCACTCTACCGAGGGCAATAAAGTGAGGCTCTGTCTCTACAGGAAAAAAAAAAAAGAATAGGACATCTTTGCTCTCACTCAAGTATCAACAGACCTGGGGAAAGAAAAGGTGTGAGGGACCAGGGCAGAGGAACCCCAGAGACAGGGTACTGAGGACTGAAATCTTTGGCCCTAATTCTGTGTTATCAATATTGGGCACAGTCTTGGGGCTGGGTGCCCGTAGCTCAATGGTTAGAGCGCTGGCCCTGTGCACCAGGAGTGGTAGGTTTGAAACTGGCCAGGGCCTGCTAAAAAAAAAAAAAGAATGCAGTTTTGGGCCTGCTGCCATGGCTCATGCCTATAATCCCAGCACTTGAGAGGCAGATTGCCTGAGCTCACAGGTTCAAGACTAGCCTAAACCAGAGCGAGACCCCCATCTCTAAAAAAATAGCTGGGCATTGTGGCGGGGTCCTGTAGTCCCAGCTACTTGGGAGGGTGAGGCAAGAGAATCGCTCAAGCCCAGGAGTTTGAGGTTGCTGTGAACTGTGATGCCACAGCACTCTACCAAGGGCAACAAAATGAGAGTTGTTCTCAAAAAAAAAAGAAAAAGAAAAAGAATGCAGTCTTGGCAATTCCAAGCATTTGTTTTCTTTCTAGAAGGGATGTTGGGAGTTTGAAGTGATTAAAACACATGAGGGAGGTGAGTATGTCCAGGCTGGGGAGGTCCTATTCTGTGGCAGGGCTCAGGCCAGTGCTGTGCAGTAGAAATTTAACATGAATCACATACGTAGTAATGTTAAATTTTCTAGTAGCCATATTTAGAAAGGTAAAAAGAACCAGGTGAAACTAATTTTAATAATATATCTTTGTAGTAGTACAATGTACTATGTATCTAAAACAGGTATTATCATTTCAACCTGCGGTCAATATAAAATTATTAAGATATTAAAAAATTTTAGGGGTACTAAGTCTTTGTAATTTGTTATGCAATTTACACTCACAACATCTCAACTTGGGTTAACCACATTTCACATGTGGCTGGCGTGGCTGGTGGCTGCCCTAGTGGACAGTGCAGGTATAGATTTTAAATTACTTTCGACTGGAGCGTGCCTCACACCTGGCTGGCCAGAGGCAGCAGTATCTTTGATGTGTGGATCTCAGATATCTCTTTCCTATCCTTGATTTTTCTTACACCTGGATTCAGAAGCTTTTTTTTTTTTTGAGACAGAGGCTCACTCTGTCACCTTGGGTAGAGTGCTGTGGCATTGTCATAACTCACAACAACCTCTACTCTTGGGTTCAAGCGATCCTCCTGCCTTGGTCTCCCAAGCAGCTGGGACTACAGGCCTGTGCCATCACACCTGGCTAGTTTTTCTATTTTTAGTAGAGACGGGGTCTTGCTCTTGCTCAGGCTGGTCTGGAACCCATGAGCTCAGGCACTGGCCTTGACCTCCCAGAGTGCTCGGATTATAGACCATGAGCACATGCCCCTTAGAAGTGCTCTCTTTTTTAATGTAAATCTGAAGCTGTATCTCAATACCTATAGGTCAGAATAATCATGTGTCTATTGCAGGCTCTGTGAAGTCCAGCTGTGTAATAACTTCCATGTCTGACGTCCTCCTCAAGATTTTTTTTTTTTTTCGCAGTTTTTGTCTGGGGACGGGTTTGAACCCATCACCTCAGGTATTTGGGGCCAGTGTCCTACTCTGAGTCACAGGCGCTGCCTTCCTCAAGATTTTCTTGCTGAGCCACCAGTGACTTCCTGGCTGCTAACCCAGTGGTTTCCAAGAGTTATTTCCCTGGTTTCTCTCCTTGACTCATCTCTCCTAAGTTGCTTCCAACCTCTCCGACTGGTCCTTCTTAGTCTTCTCTGTACCTGCATTCTCTACCATTTCCTTCCATGCTGATGTTCTCCTGGATGCTGCTTTGGTTCTCTTACCCTCTTCCTGTGTATGGAGGGAGGTCAGGGTGATCTTTCTTCACTTACATCACCTTTACTTTCATGGATCTTAAATATTTATTTCCAGCTCCACACTCTCTTGATCTCTGGATTTAAATATCCATCCACCTGTCTACTGGACCTCTCTCTCCTTGGGAAGATCCCAGAGACATTGGGAATCCCATAAGCCAAAATTGCACCAATCATCTTTACCCTTAAATATATTTCTCCATTGGTATTGTAGTCATCCCTCAGTATCCCTAAGGATGCTCAAGTCCTTTTTATAAAATGACGTGGGCTGAGCGATGTGGCTCGCACCTATAATCCCAGCACTTTGGGAGGTTGAGGCGGAGGATTGCTTGAACCTAGGAGTTCAAGACCAGCCTGGGCAACACAGGGAGACCCTGTCTCTACAAAAATGTAAACAAAAAATTAGCCAGGTGAGTTGGTGCATGCCTGTAATCTCAGCTACTTGGAAGGCTGAGGCAGGAGGATCGCTTGAACCCAGGAGTTGGAGGCTTCAGTGAGTTATGTGTCATGCCATTGCCTTCTAGCCTGGGCTATAGAGCAAGACCCCATCTCAATAAATAAATAAATAAATAAATAAATAAATAAATAAATAAATAAAATGGTGCAGTAAATAAATAAATAAAATGGTGCAGTATTTGAATATAACCTATACATATATTCCTGTATACTTAAATCATCTCTAAGATTACTTATAATACCTAATACAATGTAAATGATTGGTAAATCATTGTTAAACTGTATAGCTTATTTGTGTTTTTAATTGTTGTATCATTTTTTATTGTTTTCTTCTCAAATATTTTTGAGCCATGGTTACTTGAATCTACAGTTGCAGAACCCACAGATATGGGAGGGCTGACTATATACATTTAGTAATGGCATTATTAGTTATCTGGTCATTGAAGCCAGAAACTTGGTATAAACATGACTCCTTTTATTTACTTCCCATATCTAATAATCAGAAGTCTCATTAATTCTGCATCCTAAATAATTCTGTCTCTTTTCCTCTTGACCCTAAATTTCATGTTCATCATTTTAACCTGTTTTATTTATTACAACAGGTTCCTTTTTTTTTTTTGACAGAGTCTCACTTTGTCATCCTTGGTAGAGTGCTATGGTGGCATAGCTCACAGCAATCTCAAACTCCTGGGCTCAAGCAATTCTCTTGCCTCAGCCTCCCCAGGAGCTGGAACTACAGGTGCCCACCACAGCAGCTGGGTATATTTATTTATTTATTTATTTATTTATTTATTTTTTGAGACAGAGTCTTACTATGTTGCCCCTCAGTAGAGTGCTGTGGCGTTATAGCTCACAGCAACCTCAAACTCTTGGGCTTAAGCGATTCTCTTGCCACAGCCTCCCATGTAGCTGGGACTACAGGCATCCACCATAATGCTCAGCTATTTTTTTGTTGTAGTTGTCATTGTTGTTTGGCCGGCCCGGGCTGGGTTCAAACCCACCAGCCCTGGTGTATGTGGCCAGCGCCCTAGACACTGAGCTACAGGTGCCGAGCCCGCCTGGCTATTTTTAGAGACAGGGTCTCACTGTTGCTCAGGCTGGTCTGGAACTCCTGAGCTCAGGAAATCCACCCACCTTGGCCTCCCAGAGCGCTAGGATTATAGGCATGAGCAACATACTCATGCCACTGTGCCTGGCATTACAATAGGTTCCTAAGTGGTTTCTCTGGACTTTTGTGATCTAGCAACAGAGTGTAAGCTCCTTAAGGATAGGCATTCCTGTTTTGTCTATGCTGTTCCTCCAGTAGCTAGAACAGCACCTGACACATAATGAGAACTCAATGAATATTTGTTGAGTGGATGTCTGGGCAAATGTCAGTAGTTTGCCTTTCCAGCCTCATTCCCCTCATTGTGTATGATCCTCACTTAGCAGACCTACCTGAGTGTATAGACTGCCGAGTGAGTTAATGTCTTGCACATTTTGTTTCTTCCGTGTGCACATATTTGGTTCACATCTGTTCGTTAAGGCTCAGACCTACTGTGGGAAGCTTTGCCTTCCTCAGTCTTGGTTGAGTACCCGCCTCTGTGGTCTCAGCATGTTGTGTACACCTCCAATGTAGCATTTATCCTGCTTCCTTGTATGGTGCTTTATGTTGACTGTGAGCTCTTTGATGATGGGGTTTTTGACTATACCAGCGGTTCTCAACCTATGGGTCACAACATACAGGAACTGTATTAAAGGGCTGCAGCATCAGGAAGGTTGAGAACCACTGGACTATACCATCTCTATTCCCCAGCACCTAGCCCATGTAAAGTTCTCTATAAAGCTTCTTGAATTAATAGAAAAATCTATACCCTACCTGACATGACTTTTTTTTTTTTTTTTTTGAGACAGGGTCTCACTATGTCACCCTCGGTAGAGTGCCATGGTGACAGCTCACAGCAACCTCAGATTCTTGGGTTTAAGCAATCCTCTTGCCTAAGCCTCCCAAGTAGCGAGGACTACAGGCGCCTGCCACGCTGGCTAATTTTTCTACTTTTAGTAGACACAGGGTCTTGCTTTGCTCAGGCTGGTCTCAAACTCCTGAGCTTAAGCAATCCACCTACCTCAGCCTCCCAGAATGCTAGGATTACAGGTGTGAGCCATTGCACTCAGCCTCGATACTTTATATATATTATTTTGTATGTATATATTTCATTAAAATAATTTAAAAATTATTTGGGGGGGGGACTAGACCTACGTGTCAGTTTTTGTATGAGGTTTTAGGAACACAGCAATGTATAAACACAGAACCTACCCTCAAGTTGCTTGTAGTTTAGAGCAGTGGTTCTCAACCTTCCTAACGCCGCGACCCTTTACTACAGTTCCTGTGGGTCACGACCCACAGGTTGAGAACCGCTGGTCTAGAGAGAAGAGAAAGGTGTACACATGATGTAGCATGCTTTTACAGAGTGCTGTATGTATCTCAAAGGATAACTGAGGGAAGTTAAGTCAGGCTTTATGGAGGTGTCTTTTGAGCTGAGAGAAGTCTGTGCTCAGAGGTATGCAAAAGTAGTGCATATCTTTGTGGAATGTTTCTGTTATCCTAGAGCACAAGGTTCCTTAAGTAGGACAGGGGAAAGGGAAAGGCAAGTTGGGACAAGATGGTGAGGACCCTGCTTTACATACTAAGCAATCTGCTCTTGCTGTTCTTGCAGGTAACGGGCAGCCGTTGAGGTTCTGTAAGTGGGAAGTGGTGTTTGTATTCATTCTTCTACCCCCCAAATACTGACACGAGTCCCTTCTTGCTGCCACTTAGTCTGACTTTTCCTTTCACACTAGAGTCTCAAACCCATTCAGCTCTATCAGCTTCTGCGCAGATGCTAAGAGGCATGGAGGGAAGAGATGATCCATCACAGAAGGAAAAGGAGCACAAAGGCTGAATTGCCAAATGCTGTGCAGTGAGTGGGATGCAGAACTAGCGTTGGACCCAGCTGTCTTCCTTCCCTGCCTGTGTAGTCGGTTACCCTCCCCTGAGTTCCCTCTGTGTCAGGGCCTGCCTGGATGCTGGGGAGGCAAATCACCAGGAGGGAAGAGGAATGGCCCCAGACACTTGCAGAGATCTCACTCTGCAAAACCTGCACGCAGTCCTTGTGTACGCTTTTGGTTTGACTGCTATGGCAATGGCCTTGTACAGTGAGCCACATGGCTCTTGTGGGTGTGTGTGGCTTGGCAAGGGCTGTGGGGTAGGAGGCCTGGGTCCCTGTTTCTGCCTTCTTTCTTCCTTTTTTGCACTAAGAGGGCCACCCTTCTGGAAGCCAGGATGTGTGGGTCCCAGATTCTTCCTTCGCCAACCTCCCCCAGAAATAAATCACAAATGATTTCATTAAATGCACCTCCTGCTGGGGATGTTGGCTCATAATTCCTCTCTGATTAACCCCCACTACCCCGGCAAGTTTATAGGCCAAGAGAGGGAGGGGTGAGGGGGAGGGTAAAAAGAGGGGTGGAGGGAATCCCAGGCGGGTGATGGATGCCTATGTCAGCCTAGCTCGTATTTATTAATAGTCTTAATACGGGAAGCAATAAAGGAAGAGAGGGATTCTATTAATTAAATCATTGTTATAATTAACTTTCATTAAAGGAGGATCAATAAAGAGGGGTTGAGATGGAGAGAGGAGAGATCCATTATCTCTAATTTCCTTGGAAGGGATTCAGGGAATGAGATGGGGTTGCTAGGAGACAGGGACGTGAGGGAAGAAGGAAGGATGTAAGATGTCATCCAGGTGGGGTTGGAAGGGGGGTAGACAGGAGGGTTTCAGGTGAGTGGAGAGAGGGAATGGTGGGGGTGGTCTACCCAGGGGCCCTGAAGGGAGTGAGGGTGGCTGAGAAGGGAGCCACTGGGATGGAGAGCAAGAGGGCTGCAGCACGTGCTTGTGCAGAGCGTTGCTGAGAGCCTTGGTGAGCACGCAGGTCCTTAATAAATGCTTTATGATGCTGTGTATGTGTCTGTCTAGCCTGCGATGCTGGTTAGAGTGGATGGATGTCTTTTTGTAACTGGAGTCAGAGTGTGTGTACGGGTATGTGGGGATGGCAATAGAGAAAGAGACAGACATAGGGGTGGGAGAAATGTCAAACAGTCTTTAGAGGTATGGGACTTAGGGCATTTTTTACTAAGTGGATGCTCAAAGGTGTACACCTTTGACAGAAGTAATGCCTAGCCTTTGGCCCAAGGTACAGTGATGGCTGCTAGGAGGGTGAAGGTCTGAGCAGTGGAAACCTTGTCTAACTTTCCCATGCCATACGCCCACCCCTGGGACTAAACCCTGAGCAGAACTGAGGCAGATGTGCTTCCTCCCCCCACTGCAGTATTCTCCGATCTGGATCTCCCACTTGAGAAAAAGGCTCTTTGCTCTCCTTTCTCCTCTGACTGGTGCCAGCACATTAGGAGGGACAGTGGGAAAATAACTGCTCAGCATTCTCCCCTGTGAGCCAGAGGTCTGGACCCTCTTTGCTCTAGTCACACTCATAAAAAGACACTTTATGGCCAGGCATGTCACCACATGGCTCATACCTGTAATTCTGGCACTCTAGGAGGCCAAGACAGGAGGATCCTCGAGCTCAGGAGTTTGAGCAAGAGCGAGACCACGTCTGTATTATACATAGAAAAAGGAGCTGAGCGTTGTGAGGGGTGCCTGTAGTCCCAGCTACGTGGGAGGCTGAGGCAGGAGGATCCCTTGAACCCAGGAGTGTGAGGTTACTGTGAATGAGGCTGATGCTATGGTACTCTAGCCTGGGTGACAGAGTGAGACTCTGTCTCAAAAGAAAAAAAAAAAAGAAATAAAAGGACACACTTTACGACAACGGTTTACATATCATATAAATATATTTGTCCAAACTCCAAACTACAGATAGAGGGGAGAGGCATGGGGGAGGGATTCTTATTGCTGTGGGGGTACCTGGAGAGGGAAGAGGGGCTGGGAAAGGAGGACGCCTGGGACCACTTGTTCCCCCCATCCCTCAAAGAAGGCACAAAGACATTATTTCTCTCCATGTGAGGTTACAGGGGTGGGAGTGGGGACAAGGCGGGGAGACCTGCAAGGGGGAGGAGACAGGGTACGGGAATCCTCAAAATACAAAAGTAACCTCCAAACTTAATACCTAAGGCTATGGAAAAGGCTGGAGTGGGGTGCAAAAGGCAACAGGGGGACAGAAAGAGCAACAAATGAAGCTGAGAACCGAAAGAGACCTACGAGGTCACGATGTCCATGCTGCCTCTAGGCCCCAGAGAAAACTCGGGTAAACAAACATAAGCCCCAAATAAGAGAGGTGCCCCAGGAACTGGCTTTGGGGCATCAGAGAGGGGAGTGTGTGTGAGTGTGAATATGTGTGCAGTGGCCGTGTGAGTATCAGAAGCAACCAGGACTGGGAATGGATGATTCTGCTCCCACAGGGGAAGGCCTCCTCCATCCTGGCTCTTCCAGAACCGCTTTCAGGGGGAACATTCAGCCACTGCTTCTGAGAAGGGCTCCTGCCTGACTCAAAAAAGCCAGGGAGGAGAGGATAAAGTAAGAAAGCTTGGGATGAAAACAGGGCACCTAGAAGCAGTTCTTAGAGAACAAAATATCATGGAGCCCAGTGTGATGGAAAACAGGCACGACACCAAAGTGCGCATGTGTGTGTGTAGGAGAGAGAGAGAGTGTGTGTGTGTGTGTGTGCATGTACTACAGAGGGGTGAGATCACTCAAAGGTGAAGGGGTCCTGGGTGCTGAAAAAGAAGTGTCCATCCATGTGGTCCTCTAGGGCATCCTTGTCACTCTCAGCAGGGAAGCGCTCCTTACAGATAGGACACTCCTTCCACGGCGGGGTGGCAGGGCCCCTGGTGCTGGCCTCTGACAGGGGACCCACTGTGAAGCCACTAGGGAGAAGGGAGAGAGAGAGGGTCAGCATGCTGTTATCTTCCTGACTTGTAGACCTCAGGGAGCGGGACCCATACACCCGGGTTCCCAGATCATCCCGTTCCCAGGGCAGCATCCTGTGGCGTTCTCCCCTGGTGTCTCCTATAGCATCTTTCTCCCCGTAATACTGGAGCCCTGGTTTTCCAGCTCCCCACTTCCTCCCTTCTTTAGTCTCGGCTGGTCTCTGCAGTGCAGAGCCCATCCCCCAACTTGCTGCTCTCCTCCCTCCATCTCCGTCTGCTGCCTAATGAGGCTGAAAATGAGTCTGACACCGTCCTTCATCTTCCTGCTCCAGTCGAGAAGGATGACAGCATCACCCTCTCCCTGCCCTGAACCCATCTCATACCCAGGCAAAGCTGGGGCTAAATCTCTCTTCCTTAGTGCCTGCCCTCTTGACCCAGAGAAGAAAAGGGAAGGCAGAGGGCACAATTTAATACCCGAATCCCCCACCTCTGTAGGTTCCTTCCACCTCTGTAGGAAGTCAGGGACGAGGGAAAGCATCTCAGGTGCAGCTAGATGGATTGTGGGCCCCAGCCTTTTCTCTGCTCCCATCCCTGGAGTCCTCATCACCTCCCTTCCTTCCCCAAAGAGCCTAGGTACCTACCTGGTGGTTGGGGAAGGGGTAGGGGCAGAAAAGAGGGGATGCAGGGCAATTTGGGCTCCGTGGAAGATGGTGCTAGAACAATACAGAAGCCAGTTAAAGGCAGGACCTCTGAGTGCACTGATCAGACAGAGGGAGGGTTTACCTGAAGCCACTGGGAATTTTGAGCAGTGTGCAATTTTCTGTGTCCACCACACCTATATTTCCTTTTTTTTTTTTTTTCCTTTTGAGACAGAGTCTCACTATGTCACCTTCAGTATAGTGCCCTGGCGTCAGCTCACAGCAACCTTCAACTCTTGGGCTTAAGCGATTCTCTTGCCTCAGCCTCCCAAGTAGCTGGGACTATAGGTGCCTGCCACAATGCCCGGCTATTTTTTGGTTGTAGTTGCCATAGTTGTTTGTCAGGACTGGGCTGGATTCGAACCCACTAGCTCTGGTGTATATGGCTAGTGTCCTAGCTGCTGAGCTATAGGGGCCAAGCTTGTATTTCCTTTTCTTGACTAAGGTCATGAAGGGGGAGGTTGGGAGCAGGGCACAGTGACTGGGCACATGGATGACCTTTTTCTACTTACTTCCCCATCTCCTTCCTGACCTCTCTGGCTGCACTCACCTGGCCATGTCATAGAAGGCACTGCCCAGATCAGGAAGCAGCAGGTTGGCCTCCTCACCCCCACTCTGCACAGCTGCCATCAGGACTGACTTCTCATCTTCAGCCTCCTGGGTACCAAAAAGAGATTTGGGTTTGGGGATGGTGTCCCAGGATGGGGGAGCAGCACAATGGGACAGGTAAGGGAATAGCAGCGAAGGCTGGGATGGTGACCAGAGAGGCTATAGGAAGAGTGAGGCTGGAGAGGCGTTTCAGTGGGGGCAGGTGGACAGGAAGAGAATAAAAGTGAGGAAGAAGCAGTGAGGCTATTGGGCCAGACTGGTTTTTGGGGTGGTATCCATTGGTGGCCTTGAAGAGAGGCTGGGCTTGCCTCCGCTCTCTTAAATGGCTAAGACTTCCTGCTCTGGAGGCTGGGACACTTGGGTTTGGCCCTACCTCTCATTATTTCTGCTCACCGAGTCAGAACTACTGTCCTCAGCTGGCCCTGAGAGGTGGGGGGCAATGGGAGCCGGCTGGCTGATGACAACGAGGGGAGAAGCCTCTCGGGGCCCAGCAGGAGAAGAGCTCACGTCTCCACGCTCACATAGGCCATAGGGAGGAAGCCTCATGTCTTCTGGGGACTCATCCTCTGAGTCTGTCAGAGCTGCTGGGCAGCCTTTAGGAGAGGAAGCAGGCAGAGAAAGGATGCATTGTTAGAGGGTTAGATCAGCTGTCTCCTCTGCATGAGGAATATAGTTCAAATAAACAGGGGCCAGGGACTGGAAAGGAAAAGGCAAAACCCATAAAAGGAAAGGCAACTCCCGGAGGGTCACGAGGAGCTTTCCTCAACAGGGGGAGGTGGAGGGAGGAAGAGGTGTCACAAGATAGGGGTGTACAGACTCAGCCCTGCAGTGGCCTCCTCATCCTCTGTGGCAGCATCCTCATTCCACTTCTCATCTGCTACCTTCTCCAGGCGGGCCTCCAGCTTTCTCATGTACTCTAGCAGTTCCTAGAGTTGGGGAAGAAAGAGGAGGGGCTACAGGATGGGCAGATGCCGACCTTACTGGCCACAGAGCCTTTCCCTCTGTCTGAGATGAACTATTAGCTCCTCAGGATTAGATGGCTTCATGGAAGGGTATGCCGCATCAGGTAGATCCAGCAGCCCTCTTTCAACCTTTACATCCTTCCTTCTCCTGGTGACCCTCCCATGGCCTGCCAAGATAGCTAATAAGGGGAGCCAGGGTGCCATTTTTAGCATTAGGGCCCTTTTTGAGGTTCCAGTTTCTAAAATGAGAGATGCTGAGAAGATACAAAGTTTCTAGCCCTCAAGTCCTTAACTGTGGCATCCATGGGCCAAGTTATGGGTTCTCACCTGCTTCTCCTCCTGTAACTGCTCCTTTTCCTTCTGGAGCACACGCAGGGCTGACCGCAGCTCCGTCAGCTCCCGCTTACTCTCTGACAACTGCACCTGAGGGAGAAGGGCCGATAGAATCTGGAGCCTAGAATGTAACTCCAAGAACCTGGGCTCCGGGAGCTGGACCAACAACCTAGAACCAGGTCTCCCCATTGTTTCTGATCCTCTTTCTCTGACACATACAGGGGGATCCCCATTACTCTTCCTCTAGAAGTTCCTTGTCTTGGTCACAGGGACACAGTTATCTGAGACCTAGTCTTTGCCTCTTGAGTGGACCTGGATGACTGCCTCTGGGATAGGGTGCAGAGGCCTTAGTCATACTGGGCGGGGGGGGAGGGGGCACTGTATTACTACTAGGCCCAGAAGTATGCCCTGAGAGGCATCTTCAAACCAAGAGACTCGAGGTATACAAGTGAGACGCTACCCAACACAGAATTGGGCACCGAACACTTCAGAGACCACATCCAAGACAGAGATAAGGGGCACGGAAGCCTCAGAAGGCCCCAGGACAGGCCCCAAGGTGGTTGGATCTCTCACCAGGCTTGAATCCTTTTCCCGGGCCAGTTCAGCCTTGAACACTTGATTCTGGGTCCTTTCCTCCTGAACTGCCTTCTCCAGTCGAAGTATCTCTGCACTCAGTTTCAAGATCTTGTCCTTCTCTGCCTGGAAAGGAAAATTAGAATGGGAAGGGAAAGGAAAAGGGAGGTCAACAACACCAGACCTCATTGTGTGCCTTTCTTACTTTGACTGAATTGTTTTTGGAGCAATTTCCCCTTTTTGCTTTCCTTATTTCCTATCCTCTCTGAATGAAGGACAAGACATGACTGCATGTGCTGATCAGGGATGGCATGATGACAGGGCCTGAAGCCTAGGGTAGAAAATGCTTCTCTACCAAGTTTAATAACCAAGAAAGGGGTGCCATGGTGATCAGGACTGGGATACCCTGTTAGGGAGGGTCATGTCTACAAAGTAAGTGTACCTCCTTCAAAGCTCCTCTCCAGCTGGGTCCAGTAAGGTTTTCAACCCCTCTTCTCTCCTCCCAGAGGGTCTGACCACATGTCGGAGTCCCACACAGGTAGGGGCAGTGGCCATCAGATGACCAGGTCCCCTTATCCCTCTACCTCCACACTCTGCAGCAGCCCTGCCCGCTCCTTGCTCCACTGGCATTTTTCATCCTTCAAGTGCAAACTGAGCTCAGCCAGCCTGCCGTTGACTTCAGCCACTTCCAGGCGGCTGCGGTGCAACTCGGCTATGGTGCGGTCTCTGGCTGCTGCTGCACTGGCCAACTCCTCCCCAAGGAGGGTGGCCTTCTGCTGGCTTGAGGCAGCAAGCTCCTGGGACCCTCGAAGCTGCTCCTTCAGGGGCTCCAGTTCAGCCTCAGGAGAAAGGAGGGGATGGAGATCAGAGTTCTCAGTGAGATTATTTGTCAACCAGGGAAGTAACCAAGCTCCCTCCCCCAACTACTGTACTGGGACTCAGGTTTGAATTGTTTAGTCTTTAGTTGTTTCTTTTCCTCTTTTCTCTGGTGACCCCAACTTTTCTACAACTAGCCCTTGAACCTTTCACTGCTTTCTGTTGCTGAGGGGCCTTCACTTACCACTCGCTGCTGGGCCTGGCTTAGGGTATCCTTCATCTGGGTCACTTTGTCCTTTAGCCGTTGGACCTGAGCACGCTGTTCCTCTTGCTGGCTCTTGGCCTCCTGCAGCTCCAAATTTAAGTGATGGTTCTCCTGCTGTGCCATTTGGAGCTCAGCCTGATGGTAAGGAGTATATGTGTTGGGGTGGTTAGGGGATGTGAACTATTGTGATAAGGGAGGTCAAGGTTCCATTTCTCAGATTTAACACACACTCAAGCATTTAGCTCTTGTCAGCCATTCTTGGGTTCTCAGCTCAAAGGGATTCAATCCCACACTTCCAGCTTCCAGCTCTGGAAATGAGCTATCCAGCATCATAGCTGGGGTCTTACATGAAGATACTGACATCCCAGTTCTGCTTCTTCACTTGTCCTCTCTTAGAACAAAACTCAGCATGGCCCCTTGGACCAAGTATAGTCTACCTCCCACCCCTCCCTAGTCTTACCTACTTTTATTTCTACCCCCATGGAACTACCTTCCTCCCAAGTCACCCAGGCTGGATCCCTGGGTGCCATGCTTAGCTCCGTCCTCTCCCTAGCAGTCCACAGAGAAGCCTATTGCTTCTCCATCCTCCATTCTGGTCACAGCCATCTTCTCTTTTCTTTTATTGCCACAACCACATTAGCTCAGGCTCTGGTCATTTCTTGCTTGGACTACCAAATAACCACCTAACTAGCTCATTTTCCACAGGGCAAATCAGATTAACCTTCTTTAAGTACAGTTCTTTGAGTACATGTTACCCTTACATGAAAACCATCAAAGCCTCTCTCTACTTACTGAATGATGACTAAACTCAAGATCCTCCAGAGTCTGAGCTAGGCCTTCTCTCAAACTTCTCCTCCACCGTGCCCTGAATGTTTGGGCCCCTAAGCCTTTGCTCCTTTTTTTCTCTGTTCCTACAATAGCCTCCCTGTCATCTGTCTACTCAAGTTCTACTTATTCCCACCGCTGAACAACAGCTTTTTATACACAAACCCAGGGTTCTGAGGAAGTGATATTCTGTGAATTTTTGATCTGAATTTCTTCTAACTTATTAAATGCTATGTTAAAAATAACACACAAACTCACAAATTAATACATTGGAGATCACCAATCCACAGACATGTGTTTCCAGGTTAATTCATTTTTGTGTAAACCTCTTCACCCACACTCTACTGAACTTTATTTTACTTTATTCTATTCTATTGAAATTTATTCAAAAGAATATAAAGTCTCTATTGAATTAAAGGGTAAACTGAGAAGGCAAGGTGGAAAGTTTAAAAATTGTTATCATTCATTGGCAGCGCCTGTGGCTCAAAGGAGTAGAGCGCCAGCCCCATATGCTGGAGGTGGCAGGTTCAAACGCTGCCCCGGCCAAAAACTGCAAAAAAAAAAAAATTGTTATCATTCACATCTACTTGTGTGTGACTCAGTTGTTCTCAATATTGTACAATCAAAGTAACATATACAAATGCATTAGTTGCTGAGGCTGACACAACAGTCATCCTATAAGCTCTAATTTCAAAATTTGGTTTCCATCAAAAATTACTTTGTTATAAATTTGAATTTACAAAAATAAATTTAAATAGAACTGTCTATATTTATTCATTGAGGTTTCACTTAAAATGAAAAACTTCATTGGTGAATGGACAGGAAAAAGTTTGAAAGTAGTAGGCTAGTTAAAGCCTCTTTTTTTTTTTTTTTTTTGAGACAGAATCTCACTCTGTAGCCCTGGGTAAAGTGCAATGGCATCATTGTAGCTCACAGCAACCTCAAACTCCTGGTCTAAAGCGATCCTCTTGTCTCAGCCTCCTGAGTAGCTGGGACTACAGGCATGCTCCATGATGCCCAGCTAATTTTACTATTTTTAGTAGAGATGAGGTCTGTTTCTTGCTAAGGCTGGTCTCTGATTCCTAAGCTCAAGCAATCGTCATGCCTCAGCCTCCCAGAGTGCTTGGATTATAGGTATGAGCCACCATGCAGTGGCCTTCAGCCCCATTTTCTAAAGGCTTTTCTGATGTCTAACAAGATGTGCTCTCATCTATCTCCCTGGCACTTCATGATACTCCATTAGATTTCTCTTGTGATACTTCTTATATTCTACTTTGACTAATCCTGATTTGGGTACATGTCTTATGTTCCCTAGTAGAGTGCACACAATGTATACTTCACATTTTTATTCCCTTTGGTGCCCAGCACTCAGAAGGGAAGGGACTCAATAAATACTAGCTGACCAATGGAGAAAGCAAACCAACTCTGAGCTCCTTACCTCACTTTGCTCCCTGTCTGCTTGCATTTCCTTCAGTTGTCCAAGGAGTTTCTCTTGTTCCCGAGTCAGGGCTTTCACTGTGTCTCTAACCCTGTGAGGAGGGAGGATGACATGTCAGATAATCTGGTCACCCAGAGAAGGAATGAAGGACTTAGACCTCTGTTTATTTTCTTCTACTGGTGTTCCTCTAGGCCCAGACCTCCACTTTACTCTGGCATGCTTAAATCCCCAAGCCAAATGAAATGATCCAGGTCTAAGCCTAAAGAACCCAAGATTCCAAGTTCTGGGGAACAATCTAGAAATAAATAATTTTTCTTATTTACTCATTTATGTATTTTTTGAGATAGAGTCTCACTCAGTTGTCCCAGATTGCCATTGCATCAGCCTAGCTCACAGCAATCGCAAACTCCTGGGTTCAAGCAATCCTCCTGCTTCAGCCTCCTGAGTAGCAGGGACTATAGGCACCCACCACCATGCCTGGCTAATTTTTTGTTTTTTTAGTAGAGATGGGGTCTTTTTTTCAGGCTGCTCTTGAATTCCTCAGCTCAAGGGATCCTTCTGCCTCAGCTCCCCAGAGTGCTAGGATTACAGGCGTAAGCCATTGTGCCCAGCTTATCATTCTACATAACATTGTTTTTTTTTTTTTTTTTTTGAGACAGAGTCTCACTATGCCCTCACTGTGCCCATGGTGTCACAGCTCACAGCAACTTCCAGGTCTTGGGCTTAAGCGATTTGCTTACCTCAGCCTCCCAAGTAGCTGGGACTACTGGCGCCTGCCACAACACCTGGCTATTTTTTTTATTGTTGTTGCACTTGTCATTGTTGTTTAGTAGGCTCAGGCTGGGCTTGAACCCTCTAGCCTTGGTGTCTGTGGTTGGCACCCTACTCACTGAACTACGGGTGTCGATCCTCTACATAACATTTTAAGGAATGTTCTGCTGATGACACCTGGTTGTCTTCACTCAATCCCGAGACTAGAATCCAGTCTTTCTAGATAAAGGGCAGTCATTACTAACTATAAGCCTGTAACCTAAGTCAAAAGTTGGCAGACTTGAAAATTACTAAATATAGAATATAAATGTTTTCATATAGTGATTAAAAGGCCATGAAGGCTATGTTAAATAGTTCAATGAAAATATTTCAGATTGTATATAAAGTCA
>CAUYRH010143947.1:0-10791 GCA_963574655.1 Perodicticus potto
CAGAAAAGCTGTTCTCGGCTCGGCGCCTGTGGCTCAGCAGGCTGGGGCGCCAGCCACGTGCACCTGAGCTGGTGGGTTCGAGTCCAGCGCGGGCAGCCACACAAAACAACGATGGCTGCTGCAACCAAAAAACGGCCGGGCGTTGTGGTGAGTGCCTGTAGTCCCAGCTACTTGGGAGGCAGAGGCGGGAGAGTCGCTTGAGGCCAGGAATTGGAGGTTGCTATGAGCTGTGATGCCACAGCATTCTATCCAGGGTGACAGCTTGAGGCTCTGTCTCAAAAAAAAAAAAGAAAAGCTGCTCTCACAGTCCTGGGACAGTGGGAGGGCAAGAGTGTTTATAAGAAGGAAAAGAGGCCGAGTCAGATCATCACATCCAGGTACAGTGGATTCAGGGCGAATGTCTTCTGGCACTGGGTAATTAACAGGAGCTCAGGGAATGTTGGCTTAGTTGGAAGGAATGCTGTGGCTAGAATAAGGAAGCTTTGGCTGACATCACCTAAAATCACTACTAAATAGGAAGCAGGTGAACAGGGGAAAAAATATATAACAGGCTTTGAGCGTGGGCTAAAGGAGAGGCCGGCTGCCACCCTGCTGCAGAGCACAGACAGGGGGCTGAGACAGGCCCCAGAGTGGCTCCTGCCACTGACAGACACCTGCTCGGCACAGACCTCTCCATGTTATCTTGTGAGCAGAAGGTGGAGTTGGGTTGAGCAATCCCAGAAACCCCTTAATCTCCAGAAAAGTACAGTAACTGGCATGCTCAAGAATGCTACTCTAGAGAATGCTGCAAATCAATCTGGCATGATTCATCTGGAATGCAGATCTCTCGGAAAGAGCAGTGAACTAATGCTTCAAGGACCACTGTGACACGAACTCCAGGGAAAAAACACCCTTTTCTCTCTTCCTACACGGCCTGGATCTGGCTCATCCCGCTCCCATATGGGTTCCCCAGGTTTCCCATGGCAGCGGGTTACAGAGTCCGCCTTGCCCAGAGATTTAAAAATCCTGAGATGACATGTTCCTAAATAACTCAAAAATGGAGTCAGATGCCCAGAGATGTAAAAATCCCTGTGCCCAAGCAGCAGAGCACTTCATGACCAATTCCCAAAGACCCCCCCGCCCCGAAACTGCAGTGGGTGGGTCGTGTCATTTACCTTCTTTACAGGACAGAGCCAGAGAAGTGAGAGAGGGAAGGCAGCAGGGCAAGGACCCCGAAAGTAGGAACGCAGGCCAGTTCAGGGACTCCCGAGAAATACAAATCATCAGCTGAGGAAGTCCTGGCCGCCCCTGAATAATTTTTCAAGAGAGTGAGGTGAGTCTTCCTCACCGTGCCTGAGGCTCAGGTCTGAGGTTGCTCCGGTCCCATCCCTTCCTTGCCCACAGTCATCACGGCAAGACGGAGCTTTCCTCCCTAAAGCTACATCCCTGCCCTACAAGGTCCTCCCCTTGTCTCCAGCCCCAGTTACTTTAGTTAGCAAACGGATTTTGAATACAGCAGCCAGCTGACGCCCTATTTGTTCAGTAGACCTTCCTTGGTAAGAACGCAGAGCAGGGCCTATCCAGAAGGTGAAAATAGCCTTGAAAACTAGAGGAAATGGCCTCAGTCTCCCGAGGAACCAGCATCCCAAAGGGCACTGACCAGGGATTCCTTTTTGAAGAGCCACTCACAGGTTAGATGAAGGGGAAAGGGGGAGTGCTGTGATGACATCTCTGCTCTCCTGGTTCCAGGATGAGTCACTCAGCTCCTCAGAGTGCAGCGGTGGCCCTGCTGAGTCAGCCCTGCATGGCCCTCACTTCCTGGGCAGGGCAGGGCTGACTGTTGTTTCTAAAGCTAAGTTCTTATCTCTGGCATTTCCACTCCCACCCAGCCGCCTTCCAAGCTCTACTCCTAGGCAGAGGTGGGCCTCCTGCTTCCGGGTGGGACACACTTTTGTGGCTGTGGCTGAGGGGCATCAGTGCCCTCTCGGGGCTGTCAACAACTGGTCGTGCACTGAAGTTGCATCGCATTTAATTGTTTACCTGCCTTCGATTTAAGCATCTCTTGGTCTGTTTTATCCACGGAACACTAAACTGTTAAGTGAATAAATAATCACACAACCCCTTTGGCTATAGCTGAAGTGCTGGCGTGATTATGCAAGACTAGTATCTCAGAGCTCAGCAGGAGGGTGTGCGAGCTGGGGGGCCAGGACAGGGGGCCTATGAATGGAACAGTGGAATAAAGAGGGCAGCACATTCCACACACTAAAGAAAAAAATAGATGTCCTGCTAACCAGGTCTGGTCAGACTGACGTGACTTCTCACCCTGGTGTTTTCTCATGCTTTCTTTTACCCACCTCCTACTTCTTGCTGTTTGGGTGCTTCCCCCTCACTGCTGAGCTCCACAGGATGTGAGAACCTCATGTCCACACACCTTTTATTGCATCATTTTATTCTGATGCCTTTATATGCTCTCAAATGTTTGCCTGAGCCAGAGTCTTCAGAATGGAGGCTCAAGACGTTTTTGTTTGTATAGTTTTCTACAGAAAACAAAAACAACTCTGGACTCCACAAATTTGGTTATTGTGGGAGGAATTCAATTTTCCATTTTTGGTTTTCCAGTATTGAGCACCTGCTTTGCTTGTCCCAGACATATTGGTAGGCACGAGGGATAGTCCCAGGCACAGATGCACCCATGGGCGCATACACCCACACATGCATACTTGCCTCTGAGGAATTCATCAGCTAATGGAATACTGTTTACAAGTCTGTTGTGAATTCTAGGGTGTCAGTAAAAGTAAGCATCTGTTATTTAAAATATGTCTGAGGGTTCTTTTCTCTCACTTTAGAAGATTTGGGGCAAAACTTTTTATTTTGAAAACTGAAAACAGAAGACATTCTTGGATTTGCTCCCCCAAAGAAAATTCAGAAAAAAATGAGTTGAAGTAATGGATCTGGATCCAGCATGTCTCTCCTACTTCTCACCAGAGAAAAGCCCACTAAAGAAGTGGGCATCAAAGTAAAGTTTCAGATGCAACTTAGTAGGAAGAAAGAACTCATAAACCTCCTCTAACGCGACAGAGTACATCCATTCATCTGTGAAGAACAGTCAGGCGTCAGCCTCTATCAGCCAACAACAGCTACCGTGACAACTGCTATTAAATCCTTTGGTAGGGTAGGTGGTTGTTATTTGGTGAAAGGAAAGGAAGGGCTGAACATTGTTTTTAAAATACTAAATTCTTTCTTTTTGCTTTTGATGTGAGATTCCTAAATTGTTGAGCCCCTAGAAACATGAGACACTTAAGAAATAGTCTAGGCTTGGTGCCTGTAGCTCAGCAACTAGAGCACCAGCCACATACACCAGAGCTGGCAGGTTTGAATCCAGCCCAGGCCTGCCAAACAACAATGACAAATACAACCAAAAAAATAGCCAGGCATTGTGATGGGCGCCTGCAGTGCCAGCTATAAGTAGCTACTTGGGAGGACGAAGCAAGACAATCACTTGAGCCCAGGAGTCTGAGGTTGCTGTGAGCTGTGTCACCACGGCACTCTACCGAAAGTGACATAATGAGACTCTGTCTTAAAAAAAAAGAGGGCAGCGCCTGTGGCTCAGAGAGTAGGGCACTGGCTCCATTTACCGAGGGTGGCAGGTTCAAACCTGGCCCTGGCCAAACTGCAACAAAAAATAGTTGGGCGTTGTGGCGGGGGCCTGTAGTCCCAGCTACTTGGGAGGCTGAGGCAAAAGAATCGCCTAAGCTCAAGAGCTGGAGGTTGCTGTGAGTCGTGACGCCGTGGCACTCCGAGGGCCACAGAGTGAAACTTAAAATTATGAAAAACAAGAAATTAAAGAAATTAAAAAAAAGAAAAATTCCAAAGTTTTAGTCTAGTTTTGCCAGCACTCTGAGTGATAATTTACACATCACAATCCTGAAAGAATTCCATTGTTTCCTCTCAACTTTACACTTTAAAAGACTGGACTGTGTCCAAGAGCATACCAAATGGGCAGTGCTCTGAATAAGTCACATTTTTTAACTGTCAGTGGAAAGCAGGGAGCCCCCCTTCCCCCCACCTCGGCTCCACCCAGCCCAAGGCCTGAGAGCTCCCTGCAGTGGCCAGAGGCCAGAGCTGGGGGGAGAAGGGCCCATCTGATGTGGTGTCCAGGAACAGCCAGAGAAGAGCATCACCTAGAAATCAGGGTCAGACCGAAGAACTGCTTTACTTCCAAAGGACGAAGGAAATCTGAAGAACTGAAACAAGAAACTCCAAATGGTGGTTCAGGACCACCCTGAAGAAATGAGTCTCTGGCAGGGAAGAAGCACAGTACACACCCCTTAGGAGGGATGATTAAACAGGACTGGGGAGGGGTGTGGGGGCAG
The DNA here is from genome assembly GCA_963574655.1 of Perodicticus potto. Taxonomy (NCBI): domain Eukaryota; kingdom Metazoa; phylum Chordata; class Mammalia; order Primates; family Lorisidae; genus Perodicticus; species Perodicticus potto. The sequence goes on from CAUYRH010143947.1 coordinate 4,353, forward strand.
AGGAGGTGTTCGACTAGCCTCCTGCCCCGGTCCCTGGCATATCTGTCGCAATGTGCTGAAGCACGTCGGAGGCCAAACTCACCGACAGGGGGTCTGCATGAGCCCGGCCTCGCCTGAAACGCAGGATATAACGTCCACTATTGGAAGCAGAAACTCAAGCTTCTGAGGAAAAAACGACCCGCAATAACTGCAAACCTCTTAACGGAAAAAGCCCCTCCCCAGTGAGGGTGAGACAGGCTGCCAGGTGCACACCGGCCGGCAGGGAGCGGCGCTCTGGCCGCCCCGCCCATCCCATCGCTGCCCTCGCCCGCGGTTCAGTCTCCAGACCGGCGGCCGGTCCCGGTGTGACTCACTTCCTCTTGGAAAATGCCCTCTAAGAGGCACAGTTCCCCTTTCCCTCCCTCCTTTTCAGGGAGTGATCTGCTCAAACCCTCGGCCAAGAGCATCTGCAACCAGCCACACCCGCACCGGCTCACCGCTGAGTCACAGGCCACTAGGAGAATCCAGGGGCCCGGTGCTGGCCACGCCCTGCAGAGCGATTCCAGCTCCCCGGGGACAGGGTGGGGGCCGAAAGGGCTCACTGCGTCCCGGGGCCTGGCTCGGGGCTCCGCTTGGCCTGCAGGCGGCGGCCCCGCACCCCCACTCCCACTACAGCAGAGTTCGCGGTCCCCTCGGCAGGGCGGCCCGGGCTAGACCGCGCAAGCAGGGGAGGGCGGCCTTTTGGCCGCGTTCAGGCAGGTTACCGACGACACGTCTGTCCCCATCTCACTGCACCCAGCAGAATTAACCTCCGTCGGAAGATCCTCCACCAAGTTCTTTCCTCCCCCACCTCTTTCTGATTCCACTTAGTTATTCAGGATGGAAGAAGGGCACCCTTTGAGTAGAAATCACCTCACCCTCCTCTACACCCCTAACCCCTAGCAAAACCGCGCTACAGAGACACGAGCCTGCCTTCCCTCCGCAGCAAGACGCTTCCTGCCTGGCCGAGGACAGGAAGCCCACCCGACGGCGTCTGAGCGCGGCTGAGCCTCGCCGGACCTGCCCTTCTCCGCCGCCCGGCCGGGCAGAGAAGCACGGGTCACTCGGGAGACCGTTCGGAAGGTGGGACCGGTGGAGGAAAGACCCGCAGCGGAGGTCCAGGGCCACCAAGACAAAGGTCCGCAGCAAAGAACAAGCGCCCCTTCCTTGGCCCGGGGGCCCGGGGTCGGCCGCGCTCGCTGGCAGAGGCTCTGCTCTCTCGCCTGGGCGCCGCCCGGCGCGCGGAGCAGCGGATTCCCCGCCAGCCGCTCCCCGCCCAGACCCCGCGGGGCCTGGGACACCCGCGCAGCCTGCCCGGCAGGTCCCCGCAGGTGTCAGGTTCGGGCCTGGGGACGTCCGGGAGGGGTAGCGCGCATTACCGGGCGGAGCTCACCTGGGCCGAGAGGCGCGGCGGACGCTAGCTGGCTGCGGCGCGGGGAGGCGAACGGAGCGCTGAGGACGGCGACTGGGTGCGCGGGGCTGGAGCGGAGAGGGGGCGGTTCGGGCCGCGCGAGCGGGAGGAGCCAGGGCGGGGCCCGCACTCGGCGCCCCCCGCCCCCATCCCGGGCGAGCGGGGCACACCCTGCAGTGCTCTAGGCTGCCGGAGTGCTGTCGTCCACTACAGTGGGGTTGTCTCTGCGCTCCAAAGGTTTGGGACAGCCCCACCTTCGGTGTGCCCTTCCTCTCGGGTTTGGTTTTAGAGAGTGGGTGAGTGTAGGCTTCAAAGAACCCGGCCGTTCCTCTGAGGGTGGGGCCCGCTGGCCCGCAATCCAAGGCAACCTGCTGGTCTAGAACTGATTCTCTAGATAACACCGCAGCGGGGGGGGGGCACCTGGAGTCCTAGCGACCTCGAAGGCGCTCGGCCTTGGTGGCTCTCAGATGCGGGCCTGGGAGGTCCGCAGTCCCGGAGTCTCCCCGGCCTGTGCCGGGGTAGGCGGGCGTGTTCCCAGGAGCCAAGTTCCCGGCCCCCACCTGCCCGCAGGGAGAGCGGGAGGGTGCTGGGTGGCCGGTCGGTGCTGGGCGACAGACCCGCTGCCGAACAGGGGTTTACCCCTCCTGGTTTGTGTGGCTTCACTTGGTCGACGCTTTAATTTCAGTTTGGTTAATATTGTTAAAAACAATTTCTAAGGTTTCTCTTTGCTCTGTAAGGGGCCAGTTTGGCCCTAAAAGCCCTGTAGAAGAATTTTCTGGAAGAAATTTAGAGAAGACCTGAGTGTTTACTAGCGGATGCTCACCCACTCCTTCCTCCACCTCCACATTCATTTTAACTGCTTCAGGGGCATATGCAAACTTCTAGCAGTTGAAGGTGGAAAGGAGCCCAGTCCCAAGCACTGGAGTTTTCCTTTGTTCCCTGGGGAGGCCTTGGGAGGAATGAGTGATCCCAGAGGAATGTGCAGTCTGGGGAATCCTCCAAGTGCCACCTCTGACTAATCTTGGCTGTGGCTTTCCCTACAACCCTGGTGCTGACTCTTGAAGGGGACAGTTCTTCAAGATCTTCCCATATACTTTGTAGGCTCCAGGTCACAGCCACCAGTGGAGGAAATCCTGGATCCTTCTCGGCCCAGGGACGACACTGCAGGGAGGAAGCCTGGGTTTGCAATAGCCCTGCTCCTCTCATCTCTTCATGTGGTGGACACACCTTTAGGAATGCTTAGCATATGTGCTAGCCCTGAGATTTTGGGATTAAATTCTTCAAGCTCTTCCCTCAAAGAGTTTTAAATTGGTGTTGGGAAGAAGAAAAGCAAACAATTAAAATCCAAAGTGCTTAGTGAATGGTAGAGGGTACTATGAGATTCTGCAAGAACTCTGAGGAGGGGCTTCCAAGTCCCCTTGGAGTGCTCACATGATTCCTGGAGGAATCATAATACAACATTTGGTAGAAACTTTCCAAATAGCTATAACGTGGGAGGGGAGGGAAGGGGGGAGGATGGGTGATGGGAGGGTAATTGGTGGGACCACACCTACCCTGCTTCTTACAAGGGTACATGTGAAATTTACTAAATGTAGAATATAAATGTCTGAACACAATAATTAAGAAAATGCTGTGAAGGCTATGTTAACCTGTTTGATGAAAATATTTCAGAATGTAGATAAAGCCAGCACATTGTACCCCATGATTGCATTAATGTACACAGCTATGATTTAATAAAAAAAATAGCTATAAAGTTATTGTGACCTTTTTTTTGTAGAGACAGAGTCTCACTTTATCACCCTCGGTGGAGTGCCGTGGCATCACACAGCTCACAGCAACCTCCAACTCCTGGGCTTCGGCGATTCTCTTGCCTCAGCCTCCTAAGTAGCTGGGACTACAGACGCCCTCCATAACGCCCGGCTATTTAAGTTATTGTGACTTTTTAAGAAAGATTACATTCTTGTTGTGGAAGGCTTGAACAACATGAATATAACAATGTATAAAAAAGAAAAAAAAATTATTTACAAATACATGTGCCAAAGACAGACATTTTCATGTATTTATTTCCATTCTTTTTGTGCATGTATAACATGCGTGGACATGACTGTAATCACACTGCTTATAAAGTCATGTGGTCAATAATGCATGGTGGTCCCAGACAATCATAATGTCATTGAAAAATTCCTACTGCCTAATGGCGTGGCTGTTATAATGTCATAGCACAACACTTTACTCACTTGTTTGTGGTGATGCTGTGCACAACCAGTGCTGCTAGCCATCTAAAATGTAGCCCTAAATGGGTGGCACCTGTGGCTCAGCCAGTAGGGCACCGGCCCCATATACCGAGGGTGTTGGGTTCAAACCCGACCCCTGCCGAACTGCAAAACAAAAAAATAGCTTGGTCTTGTTTGTGGCAGACACCTGTAGTCCCAGCTACTCGGGAGGCTCAGGCAAGAGACTCACCTAAGCCCAGGAGCTGGAGGTTGCTGTGAGCTGTGTGACACCACAGCACTCCACTGAGGGCGATAAAGTGAGACTCTGTCTCTACCAAAAAAAAAAAAAAAGTACCCTGCAATTATGTGTCACCAGTATGTAGTAACTTGACAACAGTAGTACATGATTATGTTATTGGTTATATTTGCTACACTATATTTTTTATCGTTGTTTTAGAGTGTACTCCTACTTATAAAAGAAAAAGTTAACCATAAAATAGCCATAGGTAGGTCCTTCAGGAGGCGTTGTTATGACAGGAGATGACGGCTCCCTGTGGGTTGTTGGCTGTGAAGACCTTCAGGTGAACTGTGGATTTGGGAGACAGTGATACTGATCATCCTGACCCTGTATCGGCCTAGGCTAATGCACATGTCTTCATTTTTAACAAAAAGTAAAAAGTAAAAAAAAAAAAAAAAAAAAAAGAGAAAAATCTTATAAAATAAGGATATATTTTTGTACAGTTATAGAATGTGTTTGTGTTTAAGCTAAGTATTGTTACAAAAGTGTCAAAAAGTTTAAAAGTTTATAAAGTAAAAAGGTTAGAGTAAGCCAAAGTTAATTTAGCATTGAAGACAGAAAACACTAGTTTTTCTAAAGTTAGTGTAGCTGAAGTGTACAGTGTTCATGAAGTCTACCTGAGTGCACAGACGTGTCCGAGGCCTCCCTAGTCACTCTCCACTCCCTGGCTCCCCCAGAGCAACTCAGGCCTGTGAACTCCATTCATGCTAAGTGCCCTACACAAAGTGTACCGTTTTTTTTTTTTTTTTTTTTGCAGTTTTTGTCCGGGGCCAGGTTTGAACCTGCAACCTCCAGTATATTGGGCCAGTGCCCTACTCCTTGAGCCACAGGTGCTGTCCAAGTGTACCATTTTTTATCTTTCATACCATGTTGTTATACCTTTTTGTGTTTAGATATATTTATATATTTAGCATTGTGTTATAATTACCTGTGGTATTCAGTACAGGAACGTGCTATACAGGTGTGCATCCTGGGAGCAACAAGCTGTACCGTGTGGCCCGGGTGTGTAGTGGGCGGTCCCATCTTTCTTCTAGGTTTGTGTAGATGTACTCTATGCTGTTTGCACAATGACGAAATCGCCTAGTGATGCATTTCTCAGAACATCCCTGTCATTAATGATGCATGACTGTCCCATAGTACTGTATCTTTACTGTTTTCCATGTCATGAAATATTTTTCAAGTGTTTTATTCATTCACTCATCCTTTTCTCTTTCTCATCTAACAAGCAGCCATTCAACTGCACTATTCTGTAGTGGCTTCTCTCTCCTCTGCTCTCCCATCTGCCAGAAGCCTCTGAGGACACTGAGGCTCCTGTGGGTGCATCTCCACAGGGCATGGGGTTTCTAAAACCCGTTCTAAGTGCTCAAGTACAGCGGTGGAAATGGTCAGGGGGATGGACACTACGCCTGCACCCATGTGTCTTCTTAACAACTCTGGTAAGTCTATAAACCTTTGTAATACCTGCCTTGCCTGTGATCTCTATCTAGGAAAAGTCCCAGGCAGTTCTTTCCCCAGGAAGCAGTTAGGCCTTGTCGGCCACACGCACAGGTGAAGCCAGCTCTGCTTCCCCAGTAACAACTGCTTGGACCAGGGACTGGTGCCTGAGCCAGAGCTGCCCAGCAAGGATTGTGTCCTACCAGTGGTGAGAGTATTTGTGCAGAGATAAACAGACTGCATGGCCATGCAACAGAATGGGGACAGAAGTCTGATCCAGCCTGGCCTCTGGAAGGACAAGGAGGCAGTGCTCCCGTTCTCCAGCAGGCCTAAGGTACAGCGCAGTGTACAAAATGCTGGGTGTTGGAGAGACTGTCCCGCTAATGAGTCAGTACTGCGTATCTTCCTACTTCTCCACGTGGCAGAGCCACAGAACTCTATTACACAGAGGCCCCCAGGGTTTTGGGTTTGTGGCTGCAGCGCAGGGGTTGGGCCATCCACCAGAAAGATATGTTCCTCCTTCCATAATATAAAATTCTTGCGGGGAAATGGTTGCTTGCGTGGAGATTATATTCTTAGCATCTTTTGTACCCAGATGGGACTACGTGACTAATTATCAACACAATATGTGTCGCTTGCAGCCAAGGCAGTAAAAAGGTCACTTTTCTATATTCTTTTTCTTTATCTGCCAGGACTCTGAGGCTCTAAGGAAGGAACCTGGATCCCTGAATCACTGTGTGGAGGCAAAACCACTTGCTGACCCTCACCGGATTATTTATGTGGGTAAGAATTTGGGGATTTATTTGCTATAGCATTAGCCTAACAAATAGTGTGGCATTATTTGGATGCTAGTATTTTTGGCAGCATATTCAAAAGGATTAATCTGGCTCAGCGCCTGTGGCTCAACGGGCTAAGGTGCCAGCCACGTACACCTGAGCTGGTGGGTTCGAATCCAGCCTGGGCCCACCAAACAACAATGACGGCTGCAACCAAAAAATGGCCGGGCGTTGTGGTGGGCGCCTGTAGTCACAGCTACTTGCGAGGCAGAGGCAGAAGACTCGCTTG
>CAUYRH010143948.1:0-30743 GCA_963574655.1 Perodicticus potto
TGAGACAGAGCCTCAAGCTATCACCCTGGGTAGAGTGCCGTGGCATCACAGCTCACAGCAACCTCCAATTCCTGGGCTCAAGCGAGTCTCCAGCCTCCGCCTCCCAAGCAGCTGGGACTACAGGCACCCACCACAACGCCCGGCCATTTTTTAGTTGCAGCTGTCATTGTTGTTTGGCAGGCCCGGGCTGGATTCAAACCTGCCAGCTCAGGTGTACATGGCTGGCGCCTTAGCCTGTTGAGCCACAGGTGCCGAACCGGGAGAGGATTTTTGCAGGTTATATTTCCAACCAGAAACCACAGAGAACTCAAACTTATTAATAAGAAAAGAACACGTGATCCCATTTCATTGTGAGCAAGAGACATGAGCAGAAGCTTCTCTGAAGAAGACAGGCACAGGGTCTACAGACACATGAAAAAATGCTCATCTTTAATCATCAGAGAAATGCAAATAAAACCACATTGAGATATAAACTTCAGTAAGAGTAGCCCACATTACAAAATCCCAAAACTACAGATGTTGGCGTGGATGTGGAGAGAAGGGAATACTTTTGCACTGCTGGTGGGAATGCAAGCTATTACGTTCCTTTTGGAAAGAAGTTTGGAGAACACTTAGATATCTAAATGTAGACCTGTCATTTGATCCTGAAATTCCTCTACTAGTTGTATATCCAAAAGACCAAAAACCACTTTATAACAAATGTATTTGCACCAGATTGTTCATTGCAGCTCAATTCATAATTGCCAAATCATGGAAGAAGCCCAAGTGCCCATTGACCCATGAATGGATTAATAAATTATGGTATATGTATACCATGGAATACTACACAGCATTTAAAAAGATGGAGAATTTACCTCTTTTATGTTTACATGGATGGAGCTAGAAAATATTCTTCTTAGTAAAGTATCTCAGGAATGGGGAAAAAATATCCAATGTACTCAGTACTACTATGAAACCAATTTATAATCACTCACACTTTCATATGAATGATGAATCACAATTATAGCCCAGAATGACGGAGGGAAGGGGAGAGGGTGGTTGGATAGAGGGAGGGTTAATGGTGGGACCACATCTATGGATCATATGGTAAGGGTACAAGTTAAAACTATCAAGTATAGAACACAAATGTCTTAACACTGTGATTAAGTAAATTAGGTGAAAACTATTTTAATTAGTAGGATGTAAGCACTCTTATTTGTACAAACAATCAACACATTGAATCCCACAAAGGCATAAATGTATTCGTGATCTATGTATATATGACTTAATAAAAAAAAATACTTTAAGCAGTCAATGACACAGAGTAAAAACTCATTAAAAGTTAAATATTTTCTTTTCTCTCCTTTTTTTGTCCTTAGAACCAAGCAAGTCTTTTCTCTTCAAAGCCCATTCTGAAGCACATTTTGGTCCCCCTAAATTCTTCCACTGTCTAAAAACTTGGGATAGCAAAAGAAGTGTCTCTGATCCCACAGAAAGGATGTGGATGGCTTCTTTCACCCAGCCACACTGGTAGCACCTCCTGTACATATTTCTGGTGGGTACTGAAGAGCTTCAATTTAATTTGTGTCTAATGTTGATCATTGATCTGCCTTAATCTAAACACAGACTATTCCTTGTTTATTAACACCTTATAAATGGGGGAGGTTGTTTGTTTTTACATATTGGCCAAAAAAATATTATTGAGGAAGATAATGGAAACACAACTCATTTAGAAGCATCTCCTGCTATTGCCTCTCAGAAAAAGGTGCTAGGTTTCTGGTATTTCACAGGATTCAGAAAGATAGTGTGTAATATGAATCTCAGGATAGATCTGATCTGAACACTAGGTCCCATATATCCTAATAGCAGAACACACAGTTAAATGTATTCATTCATTGTACAAATGTTTGAGCCATTAGGAATTGCAAAGGAAAGAAAGGGATCCAGGACTGAGGGGTTTAGGAGTAGAGTTGGGAGGAGGGTCCATAAGAAGGAGAGGACAGTCCAGGGATTGGAAAGGCTTTCTTAGCAGAGAAAGGAGAGAAAAAGAACAGAGTGGAGTCTAAGCAGGAGCCAGCTCACTTTCACTCGGTTTCAATAGGCTTTTATTATCCCTTCTGAGTAGGGTTGAATGTGGGAGATGGGTTCCTAGAGGCCATCTGCACAGGAAGTAATTTTTGCACTCAGAGCAAATCCGGGAGTTATTTAACTGGCTGCCAGTTGGGGCCAGAATAAAAATTACTGTTTCATTGTTTCCCAGATACACTGGCCTTGAAGCATTACAGAGAGTGGGCAGTGGCTTTGCAGTTTGGTTTCTGGCCGTTTTTCTACCAGCTATTTCCCAAAATGGCTGTACTTTTGTCAGGGCTATAAGGATTTCTTTCCCATAAGGACTAGTCATAAATTTGAGTTTGAACTACTGAGGTGAAGGGTGCCATTTCTAAGGATGGAACAGGTGTGATAAGGGTGGCTTACTAAAGAAGAGTTCTATTTGGGGCATGTTATTTTTAAGATGACCATTAGACATACAAATACATATTTGAAGCTCAGGAAGGGACTGAATCAGAAATTGTAATCTGCAGGCTGTTAGCCTATATGTATCAGTCAGCTATTACTATAATATGCTGCATAACAAATGACCACAGAAATCCCAGAGACAAAACATCTTTAAGTATTTAGCTCTCAAATCTGTGAGTTGGCTGATTGGCATTGGGCTCCACTGGACCATTTAACTTCTCATGTGTGTGGCAATAATCGATGTGCTAACATTAGTAAGCCCAACTACACAAACAGATTTAAAGCCTGTAGTCACACTTCACTAGCTAACATTTCGTTGTCTAAAACAAGTCACAGAGAAAAAGTCATGAAATACATGAAAAGAAATGTGCCATTAATCTTCTGGAACATGGTAGTGAAAGTTGTGGTACATAGATGACAAAATGAAACCACTTGCTGAAGAAGAAAGAGAAAAGTATATGTCAACAGAGTGGTCATATTTGAACATTCAACAATTATTAATTAATATATAAATTGTTAGCTTTAATCCCTGGACTCTTGCTATCCCCTGGAGTATAATAATGAAGACGTTCCAGCAATATAGCTCAGGGTTTCCCTTAGAACTACTCAGATACCAGACCTTTATAGAGGTAGAGAATGCCACAGAAACAGACTAGCTGTACACCAGAATTTCTTGACTTTAGAACTGCTGAAATTTGGTTTTTGTTGTTTTTTTGGTTTTAGTTTTTTGTTTTATTGAGACAGAGCCTCAAAGCTGTCACCCTGGGTAGAGTGCCATGGCATCACAGTTCACAGCAACCTTCAACTCCTGGGCTCAAGCGATTCTCTTGCCTCAGCCTCCCAAATAGCTGGGACCACAGGCGCCCACCACAACGCCTGGCCATTTTTTGGTTGTAGTTGTCATTGTTGTTTGGCAGGCCCAGGCTGGATTCAAACCTGCCAGCTCTGGTGTATGTGGCTGATGCCTTAGCTGCTTGAGCTACAAGCACAGAGCCCATTTGGGGTTCTTTGTCGTATGATCTGTCCTGCACTTTGCAGCGTCCCTTGACTCTAATTACAAAAAAAACAGACAAACACTCATCCTTTCTTACCCTGAAATTGTGACATCCAAATATATCTTCAGACACTACCAAAAGTTAACTGGAGGTACACACTGGCTGAGAACTGATATACACACTGTTCTAACATGAATCCTTTATCTTGTCCAGAGGCAGAATATAGGTATCATTACACTTTTCACTCCACATTTTGTCTCTCAGTAAACATATGTTACCATATTCCTAAGTTTTGATTCCAGGTATGTAATTATATGAGCTTTGACAACCTCCAGAAAATACAATCACAATTTTGTGTGCCTACCTCATCCATTATGGACCTCTGGATTATATGCATGCCCATCAGATTCTCAAAGTATTCATGACTCAGAACCACTGCTGTGGGTTTTACTCAAATTAATGTGCTCCATATTTTGAGGGACAAATGATTCATCTAAAAGTTTAGGCACTATCATAGGTTGCCTTTAGTTATTTAACTTTTGTACATAAAATTTTCACAAAATATTCCTATCACAATTCTTGGACCACACTAGGCACATTCCTGCCACTGCTGCTTATTTGACCTATGATTCACTTCCCCAATATCTGCCCGGTTCCCTTCCTCAAATTTACCAGGATTTAGTTCAAATTTCACTTTCTCAATTTCTGCATCATCCAAGTTAAAATTCTAGTCTCCCAAATCTTCTTTATTCTCCTTCATAGTACGTAGTATATTTTTCTTTAGTTTTTAACATCAATAAACACAGACTGTTTTAAATTTGTTTACTGATAATATCACCCCAGTAATTATGGTGTCAACTTTATCATTACAAAATCTGCATTTCTGAGCATTCTAATTTTTCTCTGGTCTTATTTATGTTTCAATGCCATCTGCTTCATTACATAAGCTTTGCATTTTTCAAACATTCATTATGGTTACCCCATCCCTATAGTCTTTTCATTAGGGTCCTCTGGCTTTTTTCCCCTTAAAGTTTGTTTTTTTGTCTTTGTTTTTGACAGAGATTGCAATATATTTTAATTTATGGTGAATTACTTATATTGAATTTTCTCTTCAAGTACATGGGATGCATCAGAATTTTCCTCATTTCATATTTTACATTTCCTGTTTCCAAGTTATACATTTTGACACTGTCATCACTGATAATAGCCCAATTTTCTTGTTTGTCTACCTCCAAAAATGAAATGAGGAATAAGACTTCCAATTGATATGAAAGCACATTAATGTTTGAGAAGCACTGCCTTAAACCTTTGATCCTGAACTCCCTAGACCAGAGGTGAAGGCATTACCTGGGGGCTAGTAAGACATGAAAAATTTCATGCCTTCTCACATACTTGCAAAATGTTCTTCTGTAAATTATTATTTGTAACTTTACCAGGGTTTCTTACATGCAGAATGTTTGTAATTGCAGGACTGCAATATGATACAAATATTCAAAACCTAGGTCTTATTAGTGGAAATATATATTTTTTTTTTTTTTTGTAGAGACAGAGTCTCACTTTATCGCCCTCGGTAGAGTGCTGTGGCATCACACATTTCACAGCAATCTCCAACTCCTGGGCTTAGGCGATTCTCTTGCCTCAGCCTCCTGAGTAGCTGGGACTACAGGCGCCCGCCACAACGCCCGGCTATTTTTCTGTTTTGCAGTTCGGCCAAGGCCAGGTTTGAACCTGCCACCTTCGGTATATGGGGCCAGCGCCCTACTCGATGAGCCACAGGCACCGCCCAGAAATAAATTCTTGAACACTCTGTGACATCAATAGGACATTAAGTTTTTCTCAAATTCATGAGTCTTTCTTGAGATGAATGCTACTTGCTTTACAAACATTTCATACTTTTGTGATGCTATTCTGACAGAATTCAAGATTTTTCCAAATGTAGAGAATAAGGAATCATTTCTTATAAATCCTTGATTTTTTCACCATAGTATATTTTTCTTCTAAATATCTTGCTTTAGGAATTTCTTCTTTGAATTTTAAATTGATTAATCCCATCTAAAATAAACCAGAATGAAACATTTAGCTCTTTCATAAAACAGTGGGGTAAAGATGTCAAATTGTAATGTCCATGTGGATTTAAAAAAATATATACCAAATATATGAAGGAAATATGAAGCAAAAAGAGTTTTAAAAGATACCCTTGTTTGCTGGGCTCTATGAAGACTTTTATAGTGATAGGGAAGAAAAGATTGGAAATAACAAGCCATTTCTCAAAGATTATACCAAGATTAAAGCTAATGGTGTGTGTGAGAAAGGATACTAGCCAAAAAGCAAAGATGGGGGAAGATGAACAAAGAGAACACATTGGTAATTTAAATACAAAGAATGAATTCTGCTACCAGATAAAGCAGGTACATAGTGGCAAACCATCATTCTCACAAGAACCGTAAAAAAGAAAAAAATTTAAAACCCCACATATTGGCTCCGCACCTGTGGCTCAACGGGCTAAGGCGCCAGCCACATACACCTGAGCCGGCGGGTTCAAATCCAGCCCGGGCCCGCCAAACAACAACGACGGCTGCAACCAAAAAATGGCTGGGCGTTGTGGCGGGCGCCTTTAGTCCCAGCTACTTGGGAGGCAGAGGCAGGAGACTCGCTTGAGCCCAGGAGTTGGAGGTTGCTGTGAGCTGTGATGGGACAGCACTCCATCCAGGGTGACAGCTTGAGGCTCTGTCTGAAAAAAAAAAAAAAACCCCGCATATTGAACACTCCTAGGGACTAAAATTCCAGAGAAGGGCCAGCCCTTCCTGAGAGGGTGAAGACTATTTCTGGTTTTCTTTTCTATAGGCATTTGAAGAGACTAGTTATGTCCCTGAATATTAGATTTGCCATAGGCATGGGAAGAAGTCAGCAGAGATGTTATTGACAGTGTGGGCTCATATGATGTACTGGAATCTAAAGGATCTAAACAGAGGGCTGATTTTCCTCACAGGTCATTTGCAGACTGCTGGAGTGCTAGGTTAGAAAAGCACATCTGCCATAGTGTCACTATGCTGAGGAAAAAGTCACACTAAAATTAAAGCCCTGAAAAATGGCAAGTTCACCTCAAGATATTTGCCATATTTGAACTGCCTGGTTTAGCAAGATGATAAAGATCTGAGATCAAATCTCCCCAAAATTAGAAAATTAAGGAAAGAAGAGGCAGAAACATGCGAAGTTTGCAAAAGAAAACCTGTCAGGATCATACATAAGGAGAAGACTGGGCCAAAAAAGAAGAGAAAAACCTCTTTCTAGAAAAGGTGCTCTACTAGAGGAAGGTGCTAGCCACACACATACAACTGACCTCACTCTTGAGACATTTAAATTCAGAGGTCCTAGGCCCAAGATTGCAACAGAGCCCCAATCAATCAACTGCTAATTGGATTAAGATGATCAGCCCTTCAAGACTTAACAGAGAAAATGGTGAATCCTCACTAGAAAAAATTAACATTAACTTCTGTTCTATGCTTCCTTTATTCTCAATGCCTGCATACAAAAAAAAAAAATTATAAGACATTGAAAGGAATCTAGAAAACATAAATAATAAAGGGGGAAAAACACCATTTAATTCACCAGAGGTGATTCAGATGTCAGCTATTAGCAGAAAGAGAATTTAAAATAAACTATTATAATAAATACGTTGGATGGGCACAGGGGTTCATGCCCCTAATTCTGTCACTTTGGGAGGTCAAGGCAGGAGGATCACTTGAGCTCACAGCCTGAGCAAGAGCAAGACCCATCTAAAAATAGAAAAATTTAAAAAATAATAGAAAAATTACCCAGGCATGGTGGAGGGTTCCTGTTCTCCCAGATACTCAGGAGGCTGAGACAGAAGGATCATTTGAACCCAGGAGTTTGAGGCTGCGGCGAGCTAGGCTGATGCCATAGCACTCTAACCTGGGTAACAACATGAGACTCTGCCTCAAAACAAATAAATAAATAAAACAAGTTTAAGGAGAAAAGTGGAGAAATGAACAAAACAGATAAAAAGATAAAGAATTTCAATAAAGGAGACAAAAAGACGTGTTCTACACTTTGAAAAAATGCAATATATCAAATTAAGGCATGACTTAATGGGGTTATAAGCAGACTGGACCCAGCAGAAGACAGACAGTAATACCTACATATAAGCATCTATCTCAAGTAGCTAGAAAAATAAGAGGAAATTAAACCTAAATATAATAGAAGGAAATAAGACCAGAAATTAAAGAATCACAAAGTAGAATAAAATAAACTAAAAGTTAGTTCCTTGAAAAACATAATATAATATCTAAATCCCTAACAAGATTAAGAAAAAGGAAGAGAACACAGAAATTCTATCACAAAAAACAGAGGATAACATTATAGCTTTCAGGTATTACAATGAAATCACAAGATATTATGAACAACTTTATGTCACCAAGAAGACACAGATACTAAAATTTAGCAAGACTAACACAAGAATAGAAAATCTGTTCTTGTATAAATGTATAAATATATAAATAGTATAGTAGAAATACTCCCTTGTCTATTTAAACTTTTGGAATAAGTCACCAGTGAAACTATCATACAAAATCTTCCTGTGGAAAAATAAAAAAAGAAAAAACCCAAAGATAGATTCACTGGTAAATTATTCTAATATGTGAAATACATAAGTCAAATTTTATAAAGTCTTTCAGAACAGCTTCCATCTCCTTTTACATAGTATAAGACAGTAAAAAACAGATATGATATGTTGACAAGTATATTATGACAAAAGAAATCACAGGACAAACTTCTGATTAGCACATACATAGAAACAGTTTTTTAAAAGTAGCATACTAAATCTAGCAAAATGAAAAGGCTAATAATATACCATATCCAAGCGTGCTTTATTACAGTATTAGATGTTGTTTTGCCCTTTGAAAATCAAGGAATATATAATCTGCCTTATTAAAAGACAGGATATTTTAAGAACCCTGACATGTGCAGAAAAGGCACTAGATAAAACTGAATATCCGTTCATGATTTTTAAAAATCTGACAATGTGGAAATAAAATAATTTCCTTAATCTGATAAAGATTTTCTACCAAAAAACTTATAGGTAGCATTATACTTAATGGTGAAATATAACATACTTTTCCCTAAGTTCTAGAACAAGGCAAGATATTCTTTTTCATCATTTTTATTCATTACTCTAAGACAAGAAAAATAAATAAAAAATAAATAAAAAATAAAGTTCTGAAACTAAGGAAAAGTTTCTTTTATTGACAGGATTATACATAAAGAAAATCCAAAACAATCCACAAACTATTTGAATAAATAATTGAGTTTACAAATGTTACTGTGGGTTCAAACCCAGCCCTGGCCAAAAATTGCCAAAAAAACAAAAACAAAAAACAATTGGGCGGCGCCTGTGGCTCAAAAGAGTAGAGCGCTGGCTCCATATGCCAGAGGTGGTGGGTTCAAACCCAGCCCTGGCCAAAAATTGCCAAAAAAAAACAAAAACAAAAATACAAATGTTACTGGCTATGAAGTCAATATACAAAGATATAGCAATTCTGTGAATTAACCAAAAGAAGTGGAAAATAAATAAATAATGTTTACAAAGCAAAATGTACCACATACTTAGAAAGAAATTAAACAAAGATATTCAAGAACTCTGCAATTATAAAACATCACTGAGAAAAGTTTAAGACAACTTAGGTAAATGGACCAGGTTTACCAACTGGAAGACTGGGGGGCAGTGGCTCACACCTGTAATCCTAGCACTCTGGGAGGCCAAGGCGGGTGAATTGCTCTGATCTTACAGGTTTGAGACCAGCCTGAGCAAGAGCAAGACCCCATCTCTGAAAATAGCCAAACTTTGTGGCAGGTGCCTATAGTCCTAGCTACTTGGGAGGCTGAGGCAAGATAATTGCTTGAGCCCAAGAGTTTAAAGTTGCTGTGAGCTATGACCCTATGGCACTCTACCAAGGGCGATAAAGTGAAACTCTGTCTCAAAACAAAAAAAAAAAAAAAAAGACTTGATATTATAAAGGTGTCAGTTGACCTCAAGTCAATGCCAAGCATAGTCTCACAGCTATGAGACTCACAAGTCTCACAAGAGACTCACAAGAGTCTCACAAGATTCATTTATGAAAATTAGTAGAGATTCTAAAATTAATATAGAAACAGAAGGATAGAGAAGACAACCTAGAGAAGGCTCTCACTACCAGATTTCCAAAAATTATATGAAGAAACTTAAGATAGTGTGGTATTTGTGCAAGGAAACACAAATGAATAGGCAAAAAGTGCCTAAGCAGAAAAGAAAGCACAGTCTATTTGACAACTTTAAAAACACACATATACTCCCAAACCTACCTCATACCCTTCAAAGAAATTATTCAAAATGAATCATGGGAACTAAAAATAAAACTAAATATTAAAGAGTCTAGAAGAAAACAAAGCAGAATACATCCATTATTTTGGTCCAGGCAAATATTTGTTAAACAGGGCTTAAATCTCAAGTTGATCTTTATACTCCTTAAAGACTGAGAAGGAGCCAGGCACAGGGGCTCATGTTTATAATCCCAGCACTCTGGGAAGCCAAAGCCAGAGGGTTGCTTAAGGCCAGGAGTTCAAGACTAGCCTAAGCAACACAGTGAGATCTCGTTTGCATAAAAAATGTTTTTAATTAGCCAGGCATGGTAGTGCCCACCTGTAGTCCTTGGTATTCAGGA
This sequence comes from Perodicticus potto, assembly GCA_963574655.1. Lineage (NCBI taxonomy): Eukaryota > Metazoa > Chordata > Mammalia > Primates > Lorisidae > Perodicticus > Perodicticus potto. The sequence goes on from CAUYRH010143948.1 coordinate 10,208, forward strand.
GGCTGAGAAAGGAGGATCACTTGAGCCCAGGAATTTCAGGTTGCAGTGAGCTATGATCACACCACTACACTGCAACCTGGACAACAGAATGAGACCTTATCTCTAAAAAATAAAAAATAATAATAAAAATAAGATTGAGAAGCAATCTTTAGCAATCTAAAGACATGTTTACGGATGGTACCTGACCTTTCTGAAAGGAATTCTAGGAATTACCTAGCCCTGACTCAGTTTACTGACTTCACAGTTCTACTTACTGTTAAGACCAGCATAATATAAGAACTCACAATATTATCACTATTTTTTTCTTCTTTTTTTTTTTGGAGACAGAGTCTCACTATGTCATCCTGGATAGAGTGCCGTCGCATCACAGCTCACAGCAACCTCAAACTCTTGGGCTTAAGCAATTCTCTTGTCTCAGCCTCCCAAGTAGCTGGGACTACCAGCTCCACCACAATGCCTGGCTATTTTTTCAGTGCAGTTGTCATTGTTGCTTTAGCTGGCCCTGGCTGGGTTCGAACCCACCAGCCTCAGTGTACAGCCAGTGCCCTACCCACTGAGCTACAGGCTCCGCCACCACTATTTTTAGATTCCACCTGCCCACTGCTGCCTCTTCCCCTCTTCACATGCATCAAAACTGCCAGGACACTATAATTCAGTTGGTGCAGATCCTAACCCAGTTTCTGGATAACCAGGGCAATTAATCCTAAATAAGTCAAGAGTCTTACATTTCCCTCATCACAGTGATTGGATTATGGTGGGCAAGTGAGAAGGTCAGAGCCAATCAGATTCAATGCAGATAATTAGCCTGGAACTGTTCAAAAAGACAATCACTCTCTTCTCCCTGAGATTTTAACGTGGGAGATATTACCCTGGAGCTTCCAGGGCCATCTACTTAGAGACAGCCTGCTTAGAAAAAGGTAATGCAGGCTCGGCACCTGTGACTCAACGGGCTAAGGCACCAGCCATGTACACCTGAGCTGGCGGGTTCGAATCCAGCCCAGGCCCGTCAAATAACAGTAACGGCTGCAACCAAAAAATGGCCGGGCATTGTGGTGGGTGCCTGTGGTCTCAGCTACTTGGGAGGCAGAGGCAGGAGACTCGCTTAAGCCCAGGAACTGGAGGTTGCTATGAGCTGTGATGCTACAGCACTCTATCCAGGGCGACAGCTTGAGGCTCTGTCTCAAAAAAAAAAAAAAAAGAAAGAAAGAAAGAAAAAGGTAATGCAGAAGGATGTACACCCAAGACATGGAGACAAAACTCATCTAGATAACATAATTATCTTTTAAGCCTCAGGATCTAGCCATGTCTGAAACTAGTTGTACCCAAAGACTTTTTAATAATCAAACCAAAAACTTTCCTTTAAAGAGTAAAAAGACAAGAAAGAAACCGGGAAAAGCTACTTGCATATATGTAAATATAATATACATATTATATTTTGTGTGTATATATAATATATAATACATGGTTTACATATATGTCTGTGTATGTATCTATATAAATACACATACATACAATAAAGGACAAATTGCCAGAAGGAAATCCTTCAAAAAAAACAAACAAAAAAGAAACCATGGGCACAGTGGCTCACACCTGTAATCCTAGCACTCTGTAGGCAAACCAGACATTATATTTAGCAAAAGAAGCTAAACACATATAACTGTACATGTTGTATTTTAGCATTTATATGAAATTCAAGAATAAGCAAACCTAATTAATTGTAATGAGAGTAAAAATTGTGGTTGCCCCTGTGGAGTAATTAATTATGGAAAAGAAGAATTAATGAGCTTCCTGAAGTCATAGAAACTGCTGACTAAACATTCTGTTTAGCAGAATTTATTCATAAATGTAATTTCATCAAGCTGTACACTGAAAGTTAGCATACTTCATGCATGTTAGTGCATGTATGCCTTAATAAAACAGTAAAAAGTGGTTAAGGGGGAGTAGCAGAGCTAGACTTTTAGAGATAAAGGGAAAATACAAGGGAAAAAGGCAGGTAAATGTACCTGAAGCAGCTCACAGTGTTTATCTTCTCACATTAAAAAGCAGTAAAATCTTCCCTGTTTGAAGGCATCAAATATAAATCTTCTTCCCCTAAAATGACACCTTGTCTGATGCTTACTTCAATTACACTTAGAATAATTTCCCTCACTGTCCACAGCTATTCATTCTTTTGAGGTCACCCTAGGCTTGCAAAGATGTCCTTCCCCTTGTGCAGAGTGACATAGTATTGGACTGGGCACAGGATAACAATCTTGCCCCACACTGGGCCAAAAGGACTGCAGTGTTGGCAAAATGACAATAGCAAAGCTTGCCAGAAAATCCAGGAAGCTATGTATGGAGATATCCATAGAGTTGCTGCCTCTGAGCAAAATGAAGTCAAACACTTAATGTTTAGTTTTGAGCAAAGAGATCCAATAATCAGAAAAACAAGATGAAAACCAGAGCCCACTAGGCCCTTCCACATTTGTCTCCCTATCTGCTGGCCCCACTCAGTGTAGCATAATGGCTTCATCCCTTATACCTTCCAAATCTCATACAAACTCTATACACCTATAAGCTAGGAGTAGGAAAAAAAGTGATTCTGGGACATACAGTCCCTAGCCATTTTAACCCAGATTAATACAACATACTATTTAACTCAAAACATTGGATCCAATTCTCAGCCATGAATAAGGACAAAGAATAAAATTAAAAAATAGCATATCAGATGATACAACCCTCTTTCAAGCCCTTTGCATTTATTAATTTCTGCTGCAATTACTTATTAAGCATGAAAAGCTCTTTTTTTTTTTGGTTGCAGCCGTCATTGTTGTTTGGTGGGCCCGGGCTAGATTCGAACCTGCCAGCTCAGTTTCTTGTGGCTGGCACCTTAGTCACTCGAGCCACAGGCACTGAGCCCCCAAAAAGCTCTTCTTTTTGTTTTTGAGACAGAATCTCACTCTGTCCCTCAGTAGAGTGCCATTGTGTCACAGCTCACAGCAACCTCCAACTCTTGGGCTTAAGCGATTCTCTTGCCTCAGCCTCCTGAGTAGCTGGGACTACAGGTGTCCTCCACAATGCCCAGCTATTTTTTGTTACAGTTGCCACTGTTGCATTAGCTGGCCGGGGCTGAGTTCAAACCCACCACCCTCGGCATATGGGGCCAGCACCCAACTCACTGAGCCTCAGGTGCTGCCCCGCATGAAAAGCTCTTAACAGTAAAAACTGATTATCTCAAAAATTAAAATTTCTCTTAGTAAAAAAAAAAAAGAATGGGAAGAAAACTATTGAGTAGGCAATTTCCAGTATCTGCCATGCTAGATCAAAAGGAAAACAACCAAAACCAGAGTATTGATACCATAATGAGAAAAATGGGCACTAATTAAAAACCAGTAATTAAAAAAAAAGAACACCTCTGCCGCCATATGAAAAGATATACCATGATCCAAAAGACTGTGTAATGGAAATAATATGTATGTGTAAACCAAAATAAAAGTAACTCATACTATGGCTAGAGCTGAAAAAGTAAATTTATCACTTTAAATGTTTGTACCAATAAACCTTGGAAATCAATAAGCCAGAAGTCTACTTTAAGGATGAAGCACTGATGTTCATTTCCTGTATGACCTTTCTTATACACAATTAAGTAATGTTAGTGAAGGCTTTAGTACATGGTTTATACACACGGGTTTCTCTAAGGAAACCCCAAATCTTCAAAAAGATGAGCAATAATTTCCTACTTTCTTACATATATAGTGTCTTCACAGTATAAGATCTCACAAGTTGCCTAGGATTTCAAGAAGGGTTGCAGACATTCCCATTCCTTACATTTAGACATTTTCTCTAGCATGAGTTTTTACATGTCTTCGAAAGTAGGCAGGACAAACAAAGGCTTTGTCACATTCCTTACATTCATAAGGTTTCTCTCCAGTGTGACTTCTCACATGTCTTCGGAAGGATGAGGGACAACTGAAGGCTCTTCCACATTCCAGACATTCAAAAGGCTTCTCTCCAGTGTGCATTCTTGCATGTACAGTAAGATACGAAGAATGACGAAATGCTTTCCCACATTCCTTACATTCATAAGGTTTTTCCCCAGTGTGCGTTCTCATGTGGATCCTAAGAGCTGAGGGATAAATAAAGGCTTTCCCACATTTCTTACATTCATAAGGTTTCTCTCCAGTGTGAGTTCTTATATGTACTGTGAGGTGGGAGGAACTAATAAAGGCTTTCCCACATTCTTTACATTCATAAGGCTTCTCTCCACTGTGAGTTCTTAAGTGTTCAGTGAGGGATGAGGAACGACTAAAGGCCTTTCCACACTCCTTACATTCATATTGTATCTTTCCAGTATGATCTCTCACATGGGCTCTAAAGGATGAGGGACAGCTAAAAGCCTTCCCACATTCCTTACATTCATAAGGTTTCTCTCTACTTTGATTTTTCACATGTGTATTAAGGGAAGTAGGAAGATAGAAGGCTTTTCCACATTCCAGACATTCATAGGGTTTCTCTCCAGTGTGTTTTCTCATATGGATACTTAAGGAGGAGGGACAATTGTAGGCTTTCCCACATTCCTTACATTTATAGGGTTTCTCTCCAGTATGTGTCCTCACATGCACAGTGAGTTTTGAGGACTCACTGAAGGCCTTCCCACACTCTTTACATTCATAAGGCTTCTCTCCAGTGTGAATTCTTATATGTATTATAAGGTGAGAGGAAGAACTGAAGGCTTTCCCACATTCCTTACATTCATATGGCTTATCTCCACTATGAATTCTTTTGTGTTTGGAGAGTGAAGAGGAACAACTAAAAGCCTTTCCACATTCCTTACATTCATAAGGCTTATCTCCACTATGAATTCTTTTGTGTTCTATAAGGGATGAGGAACAACTAAAAGCTTTCCCACACTCCTTACATTCATAGTTTGTTTTCCCAGTGTGAATCTTCATATGTGCCCTAAAGAATGAGGAACAACTGAAGGCTTTGGTACATTCCTTACACTCGTAGGGCTTCTCTTCAGTAGGAGTTTTCATATGTTTCTTAAAACAAGCAAGAAAATGGAAGGCTTTCCCACATTCCTCACACTGGTAGCGTTTCCTTCTAGTATGAGACTTGATGTGATTCTTAAGGGATGCATGATCCACGAAGGCCTTTCCACACTCATGGCATTCATAGGATTTTACTTCAGTAGTTCTCTGGAGCATATTAAGATGTGGCATTTGGCTGAAGGTTTGCCTATGTTGATTTTCTTCATTACATTCATAGATGTACTTCGCCATATGAGTTCTTTTAAAAATAAAAGAAATGCCATTAATAATATGTTTTTACCATTTTCAGTGAATGTGTATGTCTTCTGCCCTGTCGAGTTATAGCTAAAAGTTCTCACAGGAGACTCTATAACAGCTAATATTGTTATTGAGTTTCTGACTTAGGGGATTTTTCTGGTAAATGTTTACAACTGAAGTTATGAGTCAGTCAATGTTTCCATCTCATTTGTAGAAAAATACCTAGTGACAATTCTTTGTGAAATCACAATTTTTGACCTAGGCTTATATACACATTTCTTAAATTTTGTGGCATTTTAAAATTCTCTCCTGAGGCTTTACTTCCTCTTCTATGAATGATACTCACCTCAAATGTCTCACATGGCTTTTGTTTTGGTCATCAATACCACAGTATTCCCAGTTTTCAGGTAAAATGGAGGAATAGGAATCATTTATTTTGAATCTCACTATTTTTTGTTCATTGGAAAATTTTTCTCCACAGATATCTTGTTGGACTGCCAATTCATTAGTTTTAAATTGAGTTGCAAAATCTGAAACAAAATAGTGAAAGCACTTGTGAGCAAAGGACTTTAGCAGAGTAGCTGTTTCAGGACTTTGGCATCAATGCGTTCAAGAGTTAAAATGTTAAGCAATGAACTAAGAAATAATACTATGAAGATTGACAGTAACACAGTTACGTTATTATTGGAGATTATAAAATGTCCTTTATAGAATTATTATAGGCCATCATCAGGAAAGCAAAATAGAAAGGGACTGAATAAAATGCACATGACCAAATACTAACTTAAAATAAGGAAATATGGAAAGTCTTTATGAAGAACAAGGGAAGTGTGAAAAGATTGATAAAAAGTCAAAACAGTAATCTGCAATATCCGTGGATGATCAGACTCCTCAGATAAAACAAAGTATTTTTAATTTGAATTTTTTCCCCAAAAGGATAGTTTCTCCCAAGGATTCTTGCCTTCCTGTTGCTGTACCATACAGATGTCCTGAGTAAGTCCTCTCTTCATTGTCTGCAGGTACTCCTCTTGTTCCCACTGGGAGACCAGATGAGATGTATGTAATGGATACCCTGCACATGCAGACAAGCATGTGATAAGGGAAAACAATGAAGAACCACAAACATTTCTGTAAGATAGGACCAAAGCTTTGGTCTTCTGAACAGTGCCTGCCTAAAAGTCATGTTCAAATAGATCAATGGAACAGAATAGAGAGCTCATAAACAGATCCACATCAATAGACTCAACTTGGACAAAAGAGAAACGGCAATACTAAAGAGGGCAGTCTTTTCCACAAATAGTACTGGAACAACTGGACATCTGTATTCACGCACAAAAAAAATGAATCTAGACACAGAACACATATCCTTCACAAAGTTTACAAAAATTAATTCAAAATGGATCACAGAATACAAGCCTTATCCTCTTCACAAAAACTAACTCAAAATGGATCAAATATCTAAATGTAAAATGAAAAACTAGAAAACTCTAGAAGACAGCAGGAGAAAATCTAGATGAGAGTGGGGTTAGCAATGACTTTTTTTTTTTTTAAGAAATAAAGGTCTCACTCTGTTGTCCAGCCTGGAGTACAGTAGCACTATCATAGTTCCCTGTAGCCTTCAATGCCTGGGCTTATGCAATCCTTCTGCCTCAGCCTCCCCAAGCAGCTGGTACTGCAGGCATATGCTACCACACCCAACTAATTTTTAAATTTTACATAAAGACAGGGTCTTGTTGTGCCTAGGCTGGTCTTGAGTTCTCAGGCTCAAGAAATCCTCCTGCCTCAGCCTCCCAAAGTAATGGGATTACAGGTGTGAGCCATCACGTCTAGGCAGCAATGACTTTTTAAATGTAACACCAAAGGTGTGAAACAAGGAATTGATAAGCTAGACTTCATTTAAAATTAAAAATGTTCTGCTCTGTGAAAGACAATGTCAAGACTGCTCTATGAAATATAGTATCAAGAGACGAAAAGATAAGCCATAGCCTATAAGAAAATGTTCCCAAAAGATATACCTAATAAAAAGACTGATACCCAAAATATACAAATAACTCTTAAACCTCAAAAATAAGAAAACAATCTAACAAAAAAAAATGATCCAAAAACCTTAGCAGACATCTAACCAAAGAAGATACACAGATGGTGAATACTCCATATCATATGTCATCAGGGAAAGGAAAATTAAAACAAGATACCACTATATACATATTAGAATGGCCAAAATCCAAACGCCGCTGACAATACCAAATACTGGTAAGGATGAGGAGCAACAGGAATTCTCTTTTTTTTTTTTTTTTTTTTTTAGGAATTCTCATTCATTGCTGACGGGAATGCAAAATGTATAGCCACTTTGGAAGATAGTGGCAGTTTTCTCATAAAATTAAACATATCCTTACCATATAATCCAACAACTGAATTGTGCTCCTTGATATTTACCCAAAGAAACTGAAAACTTATGTCCACATAAAAACCTATAAGTGAATGTTTACAATAACTTTATTCCATAATTGCCAAAACTTAGAAGCAACCAAGATGTCCTTTCAGTAGATGAATGGATAAACAAACCGTGGTACATCCAGACAATGTAATATTATTCCATGCTAAAAAGAAATGAGCTCTCAAGTCATGAAAAAATGTGAAAGAAACTTAAATGCATGCTACCAAGCAAAAGAAGCCAATCTGAAAAAGCTATATACTGCAGCATGATTCCAACCATACAACATTCTGCAAAAGGAAAAATTACAGGAACAGTAAAAAGATCTGTAGGATTAAGTGAGAGAGAGATATGACTCAATGGAGCACAAAGGATTTTCAGGGAGAAAACTACTCTGTGTAATACTATTAAGGTGGATACATTGTCACTATACATTTATCCAAAACCATAGAACATACACCACCAAGAGTGAACTCCAAATGTAAACTATGGACTGTAGGTGATGATGATGTATTGATGTAGGTTTATCAGTTGTAACAAATATACCACTCCAGTAGGGGATGTTGATGGAAGAGGTATTACCTGATGAAAAGCAGGGACTATAAGAAAATCTCTGTATTTTCCAAAAAAGGAAAAAAAAAAAGACTATCCAGAACTTCAGAATGTTACCTTATTTGGAAATATGGTCTTTGTACATAGAATCACAATGAGGTTATACTTGATCAGGGTGGGCCCCAAATCCAATGACTGGTGTCCTTATAGGGACAAAGAGATTTAGAATAATATCATGAATGTTATATCAACATATAACATAAACATAACAGGTTGATAAAAATATCTCCGATTGTATGTGAAGCCCACACACTGTACCCCATGACTGAATTATTGTACACAGCTATGACTCAATAAAAAAAAAAGAAATAAACATGCAGGGAAGAAAATGAAAGCGGCAATTGGAGTAACGCATCTATAAACAAAGGAATACCAAAATTGCCAGCAACCACCAGAGGCCAGGAAAAGACAAGGGATTTTGTTTTTCCCCCAGAACCTTCAGAAAGTATATGGCCCTGAAGATACTGATTTCAGACTCCTTGTCTCCAAAAATGTAAAAGAATAAATTTGTGTTGTTTTTAGCCACGTTTTTGGTACTTTATTACAAAATGCCTAGGAAACTAATATAGTATTTTTCCACAGACCCATCCCCAAATCACCTAACCAAAAGCACAAATCCTGTAGGTACTTTCTAACACCCTCCTACAGAGGCATGTGCTTTCCCTTGCTGTACTATAAAATAAACCAAACTTACTTAACTATAGTTGTGTTCCTGGTAGTCTTTTGGTGAAAGGTATTAACAGATGTAAAATCCTCAAAAGATCCCAAACCACAAACCATCTCCTCCTGTGTTCTAAAGTGACCCCTAAAGTGTATGCTCATACTCTCAATACTTAAGCCTCAATCTTCCAACCACAAGAAAAAGTCAGTTCAATATACAGAGATTTATTTTCATGGTGAAGCCACTAGACTATGAGCTCACTGGGGGTCAGTGGGGTCAGTGACCATATCTATCTTATTTGCCAATATATTTTCATCTCTCAGCCCAAATCCCAGAATAAAGCAGATGAGTAAGACTTGGTGCCTGTAGCACAGTAGTTACAGTGCTGGCCACATACATTGAGGCTGGTGGGTTCGAACCCAGCCCGGGCCAACTGAACGACAATGATAACTGCAACAAAAAAAGAGCTGGGCATTACAGTGGGTACTTGTAGTCTCAGCTACTTGGGAGGCTGAGGCAAGGGAATAGCTTAAGCCCAAAGAATTTGAGGTTGCTGTGACCTGTGATGCCACAGCACTATATCATGGGAGACATAATGAGACTGTGTCTCAAAAAAAAAAAAAGCAGATGAGTAAGATAAAATTGTTTTCTAGGCTCAGCGCCTATAGCTCAGCATCTAGGGCACCAGCCACATACATCAAAGCTGGCGGGTTCAAATCCAACCCGGGCCTGCCAAACAACAAAAAGTCAGGCATTGTTGAGGGAATCTGTAGTCCCAGCTACTTGGGAGGCTCAGGCAAGAGAACTGCTTAAGCCCAAGAGTTTGAAGTTGCTGTGAGCTGATGCCACGGCACTCTTCTGAAGGTGACAAAGTGAGACTCTGTCTCGAAAAAAAAAAAATTGTTTTCTAAACAACTACGTGAAAGAATGTTGTCATTCTTACCTAGAGAGGCCAGGTTCCAGAAGTTTTCTAGCATCACGTCTCTGTAGAGGTTCTTCTGAGAAATATCCAACAAAGCCCACTCCTCCTGGGTGAAGTTCACAGCTATATCCTCAAAGATCACTGAGTCCTAAAACATCCCACAAGTTCTGTTCAGAAGGTAAAAATTCCAATGTGCACAAGAGGATGGATGAGGCTGTCACACTGGAGAACTGAGAGTCAATTCATAGGAAGTTTAGAAGAGTCTATGGTCTCCCCTCATCTACTTCAGAACTCAGTCATCAGATCTCATTCCCCTTCTATCCACACATACTTCCTGACAGATCAAATCCAGTCTCATGGATTTAACATTTCTAAAACATTAAGTTTGTCTCCCCAAATTTGATAGTAATGAGACAGGAAAAAAACAAAGTGTTTTTCTTACTGTCTTACAGTCACTTAATACAGCATGGAAGGCTTCTGAATCCAGATATTGGGGATGTTCCTCACACCAAGAAATTCTCCAGCAGATACCAGTTGGGTGCCCTATAATTCAACTCAACTCTGACACTACATACCTAGAGATAGTATCAGATCCCACAGATGAAGGTTCAACCCCACAAAACTTCCCCCTACTTGAGACACCCATAACAAGTAGTAGGTTGTCACTAATAATTCTGACTGACTGTATAAATCAGGGCTACCAGCACCCCCTCCTTGGTTTCAATTTATTTGTTGGAATGACTCACAGAACTCAGGGAAACACATTCATCAATTTATTACAAATAATATTTTAAAATATATAAATAGCCAAATAAAGAGATGGTTAGGCCAAGATACATGGGAATTGGCAAAGAAATTCCATGCCACCCTCCCAGAACCACCATGTGCTCAGCCATCCAGAAGCTCCTTGAACTCAGTCCTTTTGGATTTTTATAGAAGCTTCATTACAAAGGCATGATTTAGTAAATCACTGGTCTTTAGTCCGCTCCCCTCCACAGAGGCTGGGGGATAGGGCTGTAGGTTGTTTCTTAAGTTTAATTTGTATGTAAGTTGAAACAGGTACATTTACCTATTACCTGTAATAGCTTCCATTCATAATTGTGAGCCATATATCAGTCAGATGTGCATAACTCGGGCACTTAATGTGATAGCCTCCATTCCTAAGTGTGAGTTGAATGTCAGATGTTTGTAATTCCGTGATTTATTGTATATTTCATAATATCACAGGCAGTGACCAATTCTAGTCTTAGAATGGTCCAGAAAAGTCCAGAGCATATCATAAAAATAAGAGAAATGTTCTAGAAATGAAATAATTCCAATGCTGACACCATCTATTCCATATTACAGAGACAATTTCACCTGCTACCTTATTCTGGCCATAACAATCAGTACAACATGAAAAGCAGAGTCAAGTCCAGATGAGGTTTTAACAAATAAAAACACTGAGGGAATGAGAGCTTTTCCTTTTCTTCCCTTTATAAACATTAGAGGCCCAGGAGCCTACAGAAATACAACTTTTCAAACCAGGCCCATAGCAGACCGTATTTTCTTGTATTCTAGGTCAGAGGTCAGCAAACTATGGCTCATAAGCCAAATCCAACCTGCCACCTGTTTGAATAACTAAAGTATTATTGGAACTCTATGGCCTTCAAAACCTAAAATACTTACTATGAAGTCTGATATAGAAATAGATTATTAACCTGTGCTCTAAAACAATTAGGAGGAAACCTGGAGAATAGAAATATTCTTCTAGAGAATTATTACCTGTTACTTACCTGTACCATATTTTTCTGTAATTCAGCAGCTGGCCTTTCTTCCTCCATGTCCCCTTCATAAAGAAAAGCAAGATACTGACAAGTCAGGGGTAAGAAAAAAGTAACATGAGATCGCCCCACAATTCCCACTCTCATAAACCAGAATGTTGCAGTACATCTATAATGAGTGACAACGCCCCTCAAAATATACACATACACACACCCCAAGATATCCAAGCATACTCTAATCTTATATGAAGGTGGACCAACCTTATCTCCCTGAGAACTAAAAAACAGTGTTCTTGTCCTTAAGATCAGAAAGAAGAAGTTGAAAGTGTTATCCTGTAAGCTAACTGAATTCCAAAAAAGTTTGGCTATCAATTTTCCCATGATAACAAAAAGCATAAAATGTATCAAGGAGTGCCTTTAACTATAGAATAATATACTCCATGTCTCAAATCCAAGAGAATACTGATTTATACACCAAGTTTCTGAGAGTTTCACTCCCACTATTTCTTACTATTTCATTCCTTGGCTGACTAGCAGGCATTACTCCTCCCTGACCCACTTCCTGTAAGCTGCAGAGTTCGCCAAAATCCGGTTTCTGAGCAAAAGCATCAACCCACTGAATTCCTCACAAGGAGGCAGAGAAGACTTCAATGCTGTGGTTCACATGCTAAAATCTGCCTGGACAGTACAGTAATAATAAAATAAGAATACTTGACTTGTGTCATCCCTGAGAATGGTATCTGCAATGATATCACAAAATTTCAAAGAACAAAATTTCAAATTACTTCCACTGAAGTAGAACTAGTATTGTAAAAGCCAACAAAAAAATTGCAACATTCTTTAGTATATTAATAACAATTTGTGCCATCTGAGCAACCCTGATGTGAAAATGACTTTGCAAAGAGATGTCCATATTTTAGAAAATTTATTTCTCATAGAAACTCTGCAAGTCAGATATTATTACAACACTTTAGAGCTGAGGAATCTTAGAAAAAGTCCATCAACCACATGCTCAGTGTTACCCAATTAGAAAGTTGCTGAGGCAAAATATCAATGCTAGTCTATTTATCTTTAATGCCCAAACAATTGATGAGTACATTTCTGAGTACATACCTTAAATTATAGTTGATATTAAGACCTTAATTTGCTAATATTATCAGGATTTAGTCTAGAATCCTGTTGGGTGCTATGGACAGCAGAAAAATGAAGAATTCTATTCAAATGTGCTATCTCTGAGCTCCTTCTCCTGAAAAAGCGCTATGTCTTGAACAAGGATGCTTCCTTCAAGGTCCTTACCTCTTTTCCTTTTTTTTTTTTTTTTTTTTTTTTTGAGACAAGAGTCTCACTGTGTCCCCCTGGATACAGTGCCATGGTGTCATAGCTCACAGCAACCTCAAATTCTTGGGTTCAAGAGATCCTCTTGCCTCAGCCTTTCAAGTAGCTAAAGACTACAAGAGCCCACCACAACACCTGGATAGTTCTATTTTTAATAGAGACAGGGTCTCGCTCTTGCTTAGGCTGATCTTGAACTCCTAAGCTCAAGCAATCCACCTGCCTCGGCCTCCCAGAATATTAGGATTACAAGTGTGAGCCGCAGTGCCCAGCCCTTTTTCTCCATTTTGTATTTATTCAGTTAATATTTACCCTGACACTACTACATGCAATCACACGGAATAAAGACTGAACAAAACAGAGAAATTCTGAAGTACTTGGAAGTTATAATCTTTTAGGGGAGGACAATAAATAAACAAAATATTTCAAGTAGTAGGGCATGCTGTGTAAAAATGCAGCACATTACAGGGATAAGTAGAAACAAGTCAGTACTGGTTGTAGGAGAGAGTAGAAGCAAAAACTTAAATTAACTATTTCAGATAACACTGGAAATCCACAGCTGGTTTAGTAGAACGATTAATATATTTATAAGCATAACCAACTCTCAAAGGAAAAGAAATCAATATTAAGAGGCTGACCATTGATTTGTGAGGTTGAAAAAAAGAACAGCACAAAGATTTAGAAAGAAAAAAGAATAGGACAAAATTAATAATTTTTTTAAAAAAATCATAAAAGCTAAAAATGCATCCCTTGAAAAACTAATGAAATTGACAAAGAGCAACAGAGCATAGACAGAAAAAGTTATGAATGAGTCATAACTACAGATGTCATAAGGAGAATAGAGCAAAAATTAAAATACACACAGACATAAAGAAGTGCAGATAACTAATGAATTTCTAGATTGCAGTACAACTTTCCAGAAATGACCAAAAATAAGTACAAAATCTGATTACATCCAGTCATTAAAGAAAAACCACCAGATTAAAACATGCCCACAAGGGAAAGAGAAGTTGCAAACTGTTTTACAGGCAGTCACTAAGTACATAATGGATTCCAATGTAGGGGGGAAAATGTTTTCCTAAGTATTTCCAAGACCAGAAGAGTACAACTAAAAAAAATATGAAAGATACATACACACAATTACAAAATAATATAAAAATATTAGTACAGTTGAGAAATGAATAATGAGAATAAATTACAAACCAAGTTCATTTCATGAAGGATGATTAAAAACTGAATCATCAATTCACCATGCTAACAGGAAAACAAAGATTATATGACTCATCACTTTAGACATTAAATAGTGATGAATCTATTTCAGTAGCTATTGGTAATAATTTAGCCCACTAGAAAAGACTAGAAGGGAAAAGGTTTCATTAGTCAGAAAAAAAGTTTACTAACACCTACAGCAAACATCCTATTTAAAGGTGAAATAGTAAAATAGTTTCATCTGTGATCAGAAACAAGGCAAAGACATCAATTATATGCTATTCTACATTGAACCGAAGGCCCCGTTAGTACAGTAAAGAAATAAAAAGAAATGTAAACTGCAAGGAATTAAAGGGAAAAAGTTGAAACTGGCGGACGATTACATTTTCTGTGTGAATTTTTTTTTTTTTTTTTTTTTGTAGAGACAGAGTCTTACTTTATCGTCCTCAGTAGAGTGCCATGGCATCACACAGCTCAGAGCAACCTCCAACTCCTGGGCTTAGGCGTTTCTCTTGCCTCAGCCTTCTGAGTAGCGGGGACTATAGGTGCCCGCCACAAAGCCCAGCTATTTTTTTGTTGCAGTTTGGCTGGGGCCGGGTTTGAACCCGCCACGCTCGGTATATGGGGCCGGCGCCCTACCCACTGAACCACAGGCGCCGCCCTACATTTTCTGTGTGAAATTTAATGGCTCTATGGATAAATGATTCAAATGTATCGTTTTCGAGAGGTAGGAGAAAAAAATTTAAAAGAAAAATACAAATGTATCGCTTGACTAATGACAAACTGCATTTGGCAAGGAGGGAGGGGTTAACAAAGTATTTAAAAAGCAATTACAGGCCGGGCGCGGGACACTAATGCCTATAGTTCCCGCACCTTGGGAGGCCGAGGCAGGAGGATCGCTTGAGCCCAGAAGTTCCAGGTGGCCGTGAGCTGTGATCGCGCCACCGCCCTCCAGAGTCGGAGAACAGAGGGAGACCCTGTTGCGGAAAAAAAAAATCAATTCCTTTTTAGTTACCTAAATATGATGCATCAAACTGATGCCCACAAGCATCACAGACTAAATTACTACCTAATGCATCAAGTGGGGAGAATCAGGGACTAAGTTGAGACAAATGTCACCCCGTGCTCACCTGACAGGCCGAAATCCACAGATCAGCACCGAGAGAATAAGGTGTTGGCGCTCGTCTCCGTGACCCAAATGGCAGAGATGCTTTTCCTTTCTGGAAAGAGAGCAAACGATGCTTCTGGAGGGCTGATTCAATATGAGAGTGGCTCTCCAGTCTAGCATGCATCGGAATCGCCGCGACCGCGGGACTCAGCCCTGGTGTTCCTGATTCAGTAAGTTCGGGGGAGTTGACCCCTGGCTCTCAGAAGCGGCAGCACGACAAGGGGAGGCCCCATAGGCAGAGGCCGAGCAGGAGGGACGAAGGCCGCCCGGTAGGCCACCCTTTGCAAACCCTCAGACCAAGCCCTCAGTCTCTAGCGGATGAGTGAAGCAGGGCCGGACCGGATACAGAGCAAACTGAGGCAAAATTTACCTCAAGAACTGGTTGAGGAGCAAGGTGACATGGCGGCTGGATCGCGCATGCGCAGGTTCCGGTATGGGCACTCCCCTTCGCGTAAGGGGCGGGACCTCAGGCCTGGGAACTTGGGGCGAAGTGACGCCGCAGAGAACTGTTGGAAGCGCGCCGGGAAAGCCAAGGACCGCGAACGAGTGATGAGAAATACTGGTTTCCACAGGGACTGGCAGTAAAGAATTAGAACCACAGATGGAACTGTGGCGAGACTAAACCGTGAAGCCTGTTGGCTCCGCCTGCGGATTGGGGCTGGGGCAAGACCGGCCTAGAGCTGGAGGTAGGGTGAAACCTGGTTGAGGGGCAGGGATGAGGGCGGGGGGCAGGGCTTGACTAGGCCTAAGGGCGGGGCAAACGTTAGACTCTTCCATCCAAGTTGCAATGGGCCAAGGAGTAGAGAATGTCCATCAATCGTGTTTATACCTATTCTTTCCACCTTGCTACAGCCCTGTACGCAGGACATACATACTTAACAACTCTGAGCCTAGCAATCTCTGAGATACACTTCTACTTTCCATTCATTCAGTCCTTAAGGCCTTTAGTTTTCCCTTTTATTGTAGTATTGGTTACTGCTCCTGTAGAGGAAAGCCGTAGATAATTGTTTAAATAGGCCTATTTATCTGGAAACTTTACTAAACTCCAGTAGCTGTCGGTTCATTATTTGGTACCATATATGAATAATATTTTCTATGAAGTTTTTTCATGATCTAATACTTCATTTTTCTTAGTGTTTGTACAGGGCCTCCCAAGCTATATTTTAAGTCAGAAAGGAGTTAAGTATTCTTTTCTTGGTTAGTGATGAGTACCAAGGTTCCCAATCAACTATTTGCTGTAGATTATGTTTGTCAAGTTAATGAAGTCCCTTTTTAAGCCCAATTTACTAAGACACTTTATAAATAATTTTTTTTGAGAAGAAATGTACTTTGATTTATTTGTGGTACATACACAATTCCTATGTACACAAAGAAGTTGAATGTCTCCCGAAATAGAAGCTGTACTTTTAAAATGTACAATTGTTTTATATATATATAGTTATATAAGTCTACTACATTTTCATCAAGAAGCTAATCGGAATACCCAGAATTACCCCAGCATATCAATACATACTTTCTCACTTTAATGACCATCATTTATTGGATTTAAACCGTTTTTGACCCTCTGAAGAACTACATTTTAAATCAACTTAAGTGTTTTATAGAAATGAATTCTCTTAAAAAATAACTTTATACTTTGATTGGATTTTGTTCAGATTCTTACCCTGAGTTTTTAATAATGTATTGATAAAATGTTCCCTTCTGAAACTTTTAGCAAATTCTAATTTTTTGTAATTTTTTTTATTAAATCATAACTTTGCACACTGATGCATTTATGGGGTTCAGGGTACTGCTTCAATATACAATGCGAAATACTTACATACTTTATCAATAATTTTTGATGTTCACTATCAAATATTTATGTTACTATCGAATTGATAATATAATTTTGCTCCTTTAACTTAGTTTCTGGTATTATATCTGTGTAAAATATTTAATTTTACATAGTGAATCTATACTCTTAATGAAATGGTTTCTGGGTTTCCTAGTTTGCTTTTAAAAGTCTTCCCAAAAAGATGGAGAGTTTGCATCTTTTGTATTAACCTGGATTGAAGTGGAACACATTCTTCTTAGTAAAGCATCACAAGAATAGGGAAGCAAGAATCTAATGTACTCAAGGCAGTAGATAATATAAAGGGTAGGATAGGGGAAGGAGAGAGTGGGGAGAAGGAGGATGGAGGGGATGGGGATCACTATGTATGGCACATCCCTTGGGGGTGGGACATAATTATAAGAGGGACTTTACCTAACAAATGCAATCAGTGTAACCTAATTCTTTGTACCCTCATTGAACCCCAAACAATAAAAGGAAAAAAAAGTTTTCCCAAATTCTAGACTATAAAAATATTTTCCTAATTCTTTTCCAAAGGTTATCACTTTTTAAAATATTTAAATCTTTACTCCTCAAGGAATGTATTCTGGTATGATGTGAAATTGAGGTTATTAAATGTACTAAAGATGGCCTTTGTACATTGGCTCCTAGGTTCTTAATTTTTTCACTTTAGGCCGAGGCTGAGACCCACAGCTTTTGAGTTCAAAAGCCCACAAATTAACATTCTGTACATTTTTAAGGCATTTTTTTCTGAGAGATAGGGTCTCACTATGTTGTTCAAGCTGAAGTGCACTGGAGCCTCCACGTCCTGGACTCCAGTGATCTTCCTCAGTAGCAGGGATTACAGGTGGGCAGCATGTTTTCGCATAAACCTCACTCAGCATCTACTGGCCTTTCATAACAAGGAGCCCTGTGGTTATAAGACCCCAGGTTGCTATGACCCTTCAGAGATCTCTGTGCCAGAGACTCCCTACCATGCTGCTAAACAATATCACCTACACATGTAAACCGCCTCTCAAATGTCCCTCTCCCCTGAGCATACTCTTGTCCTCTTACCTTTCTGGATGGTGGTTTCTGCTTAGTAAGTCCCTGACCCGTCTCATGCACTGAGGGACTTCTCTTCTGATGCAACCCTGTCCCAGCAACACCTAACAAAGCTTGTGCATTGCTTCCTCTCACAATCTTTTTCCTACATTAGCCCCCAAGCCCCTGGAACCCCCTACAAGTGATGATGAGGATGGGATATTGATCATCAAGAAATAGATGGGGGGTATCCACTCAGTCAGTTATGCCACTCAATTGGCATAACTACCCTCGACAGTTTTATGTAATTGGCCCACTTAAATTTAAAATGCAGCTTATTAGTTTGTTCTGGCATTGTTCTGTGCTATTTTAAACTTTTTTCATATATGTGTGTAGTTTCCCTTTTTTGCCTCATTAGCTTTTGCCAAGTGGTATTTAAGTGAAGCCAGGCCATTGGAACTGACTTTTGGGATCAGAGGCACTGAGATGCCGAAGGAAGGAGGTTAGCCTGTTCTTCGTGGGTCCTCCACTAGGCAGGAGCTAGACATCATAAGACCTGTGGCCTAAAGAGGAAAAGGGAAGAAGTGCGTGCCTTTTGATCAAAGATAGGCAGTCCTTGACCCCATAATGGTTGTAGCAAGAGGAGCTCCCAACAATCAGGCTAGTGATTTAGGATACTCAGACAGGATGCCCCATGGCAGGTAAACAAGCTAAGGCAGGGATGACAGATTATGAGTGGCCCCTTTGTACAGAGCTAATATGCCTCAGCATTGTCTCACTTAGATCTGCTATTAAGGACTTTTCTCTTCTTACCCTCCATAGCACATGAAACACCTTGTGTATTAATTTCCTACATCTGCTATAACAAAGTACCACAAACCAGATGACTTATAACAAAATAAGTTTATTCTCTTACAGTTCTAGAGGCTGGAAGTCTGACACCAAGACCTCAGCAAGGATATGCTACCCCTGAGATTCTGGGTAGACTCCTTCCTTGCCTCTCCTAGTTTCTGATGGCAGCTGGCAATCCTGGGCATTCCTTGGCTTATAGAAGCATCACTTCAGTCTCTGCCTCCATCATCAAATGAGGTTCTCCTTATTTGTCTGTGTCTGCAACTCTTATTCTCTTCTTATGAGAACACCAGTCCTTTCAGATAGGGCCTGTTGTAATCCAGTATGCCCTCATGTTAACTTGATTTCATGTGCAAAGTTCCTATTCATAAATAAAGTCACATTCATAGGAACTGGGGGTTAGGACTTCAATATATCTTTTAGTGGAACACCATTCAACCTATAACACTCAACAAGAACATTAACAGCAAATTTCACCAGCAGTGTCCCAGGCAGCTTCCTAGGAAGTGCCATTGATGCCCTAGAAGGTGACTTCTCAGAGAGTTTCACCAGCACCCGAGTGGAAAAATGATTTCTCAGGGAGTTTCACCTGCAAGCCAGGAGGTGGCTTCCCAATGTGTCCCAATGCCACCCAGTCATCTTCCCAGTGCCTGTCATTGGTGCCCTAGGAAGCCAGCAAAAAGTTTTGAAATTTCATCATCTATGTTTTTTAAGTTTTACTAATTTTGGAGTACGTTCTCATTTTGAAAACCTGGTTTTTTGGCTCGGCGCCTGTGGCTCAAGCGGTTAAGGCGCCAGCCACATACACCTGAGCTGGCTGGTTCAAATCCAGCCAGGGCCTGCCAAACAACAATGACAGCTACAACCAAAAAATAGCTGGGCGTTGTGGCAGGTGCCTGTAGTCCCAGCTACTTGGGAGGCAGAGGAAGGAGAATCGCTTGAGCCCAGGAGTTGGAGGTTGATGTGAGCTATGATGCCACAGCACTCTACCCAGGGTGACAGCTTGAGGCTTTGTCTCAAAAAAAAAAAAAGAAAAGAAAAAGAAGAAAACCTGGTTTTAAAGGAAAAGTATAAGGAAAAAAATAAACCACTCAGAATTTCAACTGTCTTTTTGTGTATCTCCTTTCCTCCTTCTTTGCATGCATAGCAATGTTTATTTTTCCATAGCAATGTTTTTAACACCATATAACCACTACCACAGTGAAGGTACCAAGCAGATATTCTCTTCCCTCCAAAAAACTCTGTAGTGTTGCTTTTTTTTTTTTAAATTAAATAGCATGATTTAATTTAGTTGTTGCTTAATCCTAAATTCTCTTAAGTTAAAAAAAAGTTATAATTAACTATTAACGTTAATGAATTTAAACCTTCCAGAAAGCACGAATCCAAAAGGAAATGTCCAACAGGTGATACGAGCCATATATTTTATGGCCTTCCCTGTTTCGTCTCAAACATTCTAAACATC
>CAUYRH010143949.1:0-27012 GCA_963574655.1 Perodicticus potto
CCCAGCTACTTGGGAGGCAGAGGCAAGAGACTCGCTTGAGCCCAGGAATTGGAGGTTGCTGTGAGCTGTGATGTCACAGCACTCTATCCAGGGTGACAGCTTGAGGCTCTGTCTCAAAATAAAAAAAAATAATAATAACTAAAGTCCTCATTCTCTAGTCTTTTCCAAATACTGTGTCCTACACCAGCAGTCCCCAACCTTTTTGGCACCAAGGATGATTTTATGGGAGACAATTTTTTCACAGACTGGGGGGGTGGGGGTTGAGGATGATTCAAGCCATCAGTGAATGATTCGTGACATTCCCCTCAGATCAGCAGGTGTTGGATTCTCATAAGGAGAGTGGCCTGGATCTCTCCCACACACAGTTTACAGCAGAGCTCCCGCTCCTGTGACAATCTAATGCCCCGCTGCTCTGACAGGACGAGCTCAGGCGGTGATGTGAGCTCTGGAGAGCGGCTGTGACACAGATAAGGCTTCCCTCGCTCACCTGCTGTGCAGCCGGGTTCCCAACAGGCCACTGCATCAGCCTGCAGCCGCTGGTCGGGTACCACAGCCCTACACAAGGCTTCTTTAACCCTCCTGCTGGAGAGAGAGAAGGGCGTGCTTTCTGTCACCTTGAACTAAGTGTAAGGATCTTCGGAACCACTTGGGACGGGGTGGTACCTGTGGCTCAAAGGAGTAAAGCTTGCTCCATATACCGGAGGTGGTGGGTTCAAACCTGGCCCCAGCCAAAACTGCAAAAAAAAAAAAAAAAAACAAAACAAAACACTTGGGACAGTTTCACACGCTCCACAGACTTTGTGAATCAGAACGTCTGTTCCCTCATTCTGGCCTAGGGAAACACCATGGGAAAGATTGCTGCTCAAGTTGCTGGTTTAAAAGCAGAGTGAGGAGAGGTGGATGATCAGAAACAAACTCCACTGCTGCCCGTGGTAGGGCACGCTGGGCAGGGCAAGGAGCCCACTCCCAGCCTGTTTGACCCCACCTGCTGGTGCTGCCCTGAGGGGAACACGGCCTACGGAGAACTGCCAGAAACACCAGTGCCAAGAGTGGGGTCAGGTGGCGCCCAAGGGGCAGCCCGCCCACTCCAAGAGTTGCAGGGTCCTCGGCAGGCGGACCCCCAAACATCCTCAGGGAAAGAGCCAGCACCTGCCACCTGAGAGGAAATCACTGGATTACAAACCACACAAGCTACAAAACGCCTTTTTTCATTAATCCCCTTTCCTTCTGAGCCTCACTCTGGAAGTGCCAGAAACAGCATCTAGGAAGCCGGAGGAGCAGCGCCCAGGAATGGTCGAAGGGCCAAGTCAAGTGGGGAGGTAGAGAAATCAATTATGCGTCTCTTGGGACAGAGCATCCAAGCTCCAGCCACGCTCAAGTTTGGGGAGGAAGGGAGACAGATGGAAGGAAAAGGGAGCCAGACCAGAGTTTTATGCTACTAAAAAGAGGCTGTTCTTTTTATGAAAGTAACCAAGGGGGTTTTTTCCTATGTAAGAATATCTGAAGAAGTTTAGAACCCATCTGCGATTGCAGGCAGGAATGGGATTTATCAGGGAGAAATGGGAAGGAATCAAGGCGATTTCTGCTTTGCCCTATTCAGTCCGGCTTCTGTGTAAAATGCCCAATGTAATATGAAGGGTGGCAGAAAACGAAAGGACTCTTAGAAACTGATGTGTTACAGCAGAATTCGAGATGCTGTATTGGAGTTATAAAATAAAGGTGAGGACGCCGCCCAGAAATTAAAGCAAAAAGAAAAAAAATCAATTGAGAGAAAATAAAAGTCAGCCGTCACTGGGTAGGTCCAGAAAGTGACATCCTAACACCGGTGTTTGGAGAAGAGAAAACTGAGGAGGATGTAGACAAGGAAATTACCAAAGAAACAATGAAGACGTCTTCCCAGAATTGAGGACACACGTTTCCAAATGAGCAGTGCTCGCCCAGCACACGCTTTAATTCACTTTGCCAGTGTTCAAAGGCACTTTGTGTGGGCCAGGCCCATGTCCTGGAGTTGTGGTGGGGATGGAAACAAGCAGGGTCCCCGCTATAGAGCTCGAATTCTCCTGCTGGGGAGAAGAAGTAATTCCCTGACGAGTCGGATACTGACCGGTGTCATCAAGTAAGGCAAATAAGAGTAAAGGGACAGTGATGAGGATGACAGGGAAGGATCAGCACTGTAGATCGTGCAGCCAGAGAAGGCCTCTCAGAACAGGTGACCAATGGGCAGAAGGGTGCAGGCTCGGCCAAGGCTAGGTCCTTCATCAGCCTCATTCACTGAGGAATCCCAAGGACCTAGCAACCTTTGTTGAATGAATGATTCCGGACCCAGGGAACAACATAGGCAAAAGCCCTGAGGCGAGAACATCCGTGGCTGGCTCATGAAGGCCAATATGGCGGCATGGAGGAAGTTTTGGGGCAAATGGTGGTGATAACCTGGTAGGCCATGAGATGAGAACTTTGGATTTTGTTCTAAGACATGGTAATCCATTGCGGGGTTCTGACCGAGAGTGTGATAAAACAATTTACACTGGTAAAGAATGAAACGTGCTTCTGTGAGGAAAACAGACCCCAAGAGGGCCAGGGCAGAGCAGCGACACCATCCAGTCCAGGCCAGCACGGTCCACAGCTGAGAGTGGGATAATCCAATAGGGTGATTGGTGAATCTTAAAGAAAGAGCGGATCGGCCTTGCCGTGAATTAGACGTCACGTGTGGGAGACAGAGAAATGTTAAGGCTGACGCCGAGGCTTCTAACCTGAGGGACCAGAAGGACAGAGGGAGGGTTAGGGATTGTTTCGGATTATTAACTTTGAGATGTCTGGAGGACATGAAGGTGGAGACGTCACACGTTTTCCTCTCCTAAATAAATACATTTAGAGGGGAAGCGTACAGGTTCCAGTTTAAATACATTTAGAGGGGAAGCGTACAGGTTCCAGTTTATGCTCCTGAGGGTAACGCATCTGTGTCAGACAGGTGAGCGAGGACTTTCGGGCTCATTTCCAAACTCGTCCTCTGCAGTTTCCCCCTCACAGCTGGAGGAAAAGCTCTGATGCTCTCCTGTGAACCTGTGAGGTTTCCCCACAGCTGCGCCCTCACTTTCCTGTTACATTCTCCCTCTTTCCTCCATCTGCCTGAGGCTCAGGCCGCTCTTATTTGGGGAGGGGGAAATCAGCAAACCCTTCATTCGGCCATCCCATCCTTTCTTCTTCGTTTCTCTGACTAAGCTTGCTCGCCCCCTCCCTCCCACCTGCCGTGGGTGGTGGCGTCACTCCTTCACCTTCACTGCCCCCTCTGGACTCCTCACCAAACCAGGCGCCTGGGCTGTTCTCTGATCTCCCCACAGGCCTCTGCCCCACTCCGGGGAATTCACCCTCCACTAGCTTCCCTCCCATCTGCCTGCTCCTCCCTCAGAAAGCCCGACCTGCCCACAGCAGCAGTGGACACCTCTGCACTGGTGGCCCCCGACCGTCACATCCAGGTCTGACTTCCCGAGAGGTGGCCCAGCACCACTGTGGTCTGGCATAAGCCCTGGGTGCGGGTGGCTTGCATTCAAACCCCGATTTAGCTGTGTGAACTTGGACGTGTTGAACCCTTGTCCTTGGGGACAATAGTAATATCCAGTGCAGTTTGCAGCACTCTCTCTGATCTCCCTTTTCTCCCACCTTGCACTTGTCTGAATTTCCCTCCCCACTTCTCTCCACCAACCTCAAGCTCTCTGTTCTCTAGTCTAGCTCAATCCCAGCTTCCTCCCAGAGGTGCACACACCCCCTTGACCTCATTTTTTCCATTAAAAACACAACCCCTGAGGGTGGCACCTGTGGCTCAAAGGAGTAAGGCGCCGGCCCCATATACCGGAGGTTGTGGGTTCAAACCCAGCCCTGGCCAAAAACTGCAAAAAAAAAAAAAAAAAAGATAGCACCTGAAATGGACCTTTGACCCCGATTACACATTGTAGCATGTTATTCAGTGTGGCTGCAAACATACAAGTCATTTGTACCTATTAGACTATGAGACCCTGCAAGGCTGCAATGTTTCCAAATCTTTGGTGTTCTGCTCCACCCTTCCCTGCCCCCCACACTTGGGAAAGTCATGACTACATAGAAAAGACTCAAAATGTTGGTGAGAATATAAAAAGAATAATGATAATAATATGACCTATACCATATGATGAGAACCTTAGGAGCTTTACATATATTAATATGTTTAATCCTTGCAATGATTCCATAAAACATAGTGTTATTCCCATTTTACAGGTGGGAAAACTGAGGCAAATACTGAGAGATTAAGTAAGTTTCCCGTGATCAATCACTGACCCAGAGAAATCTTCATATACAGAGAAATATGAAGAAATGAAAAATATAATCTAGGAAGACTATATTGTTAAAAAAAAATACATTGAATACCCAAGGAAAAGGCACCCAAGAACACATCCTCACTTCGGTGATATGAAATAGCTATATCGGGTTGTGAAGGAAATGAATAAGTAGGAAACACTTTTTTTTTTTAAATTTTTGGCCGGGGCTGGGTTTGAAGCTGCCACCTCCAGCATATGGGGCCAGCGCCCTACTCCTTTGAGCCACAGGCACCGCCCGGAAACACATTTTTTAAGATGCAACTTGTTTCTTTATTTCTTGGATTCTCAACAAATCACAGAAGAACCCTGGAAGACACATCTGGCCTCCTCGCCCCCCATTTTTCGGCAAGGCCATCAGGATTGCTATGCGAGCTCAGCCAGTATGAAGTAAAAAGATAGGTATCACGTGGGGCTCTCTGGAAGCCACGCAGCTCCCTTCTTTGCCATGTCACAAGGAACAGCTCTTCACAAATAATGAAGTGCTATATTAACTTGTGTCTGCTTGGAGATCAGTCAAATATTCCCCATAAATCACCTGCCTGAACTTTAGGTCCTCAGTCTTCAGGAGGGAATGTGAAGGGGCTGGGTGGCCTCTCCACGTCTGGCTGAGCAGACAGCACTGTTAACACTCAAAGCGCAGCCCCCAAAACTGGGCTGCTGCCCCAACACACATCACCTCCCGTGTGTGAAGGAGCAGCCAGAGCCGTTCTCCAGCCAAAGTCAGAGGTGGCACATGACAGAGCTGAACAAATCCATTATTGTCCTGTGACATGAGTAGGAATTTGTACCTCTTGGCATCTTATTCGAGAAGAAGGGAAAAGCAGTGGCCTCACCTCAGAAAACTCTGTGCAGGGAGAAGCCAGCCCTTCACAATCTGCCCTGGTCGCCACGTGGAGGTCTGGCAAATGTGGTTTAAAAGTTCCTGCAATGGTTGCCTTTGCTTACAGTAGTGATTTTAAAAAAAAAAAAAAAATGAGAATTAAGAGACTTTATATAATTATGTAAATTACATAAAGTTATATAATTAATGTTTTACACCATCTCATTGGTATTCAAATATGTTTTCTCTAAGCTCAGATGTTTTCCATATGGGCGGAAGACTTCACATTCAATTTTGTTGAAGACAAGTTAACATAAGTTTGAAACACTAGTTATTTGTCTTTCCACCTCCACCAAAACCCTTGTGTGAGAGGCGTCTCCAGTGTCACACACACTCCTGAGTGACATCTACATGGGTTATCAGCTGTCTTGTCCCCAGCATCTATTGTCCCTTACCACTATTCTCCAACACTCCCGGAAGTGGCTTGAGGCACCCAGATTCCAAAGGGAGCCTGCCAGGGTCCGTGGAACACCGCAGGATACTGGGCACACAGATTGTGGGAGCAAGGGGGCGCAGCTCCCCAAGGCAGGTGTGTGTTGGGGTAACCATGGTTTTTAATCTTCTCAGACTGCTTTCTGTCCCCGTGACTGCTGTGCGTACCATCTTCAAAAGAAACACAATAATAGCTCACAGCTGGGTTCTTTCTGGCAGTTTCTTATCAAGTGCCTTAGAGTTTTCAGCTTCTCAGAATAAAGTGTGTCTCTGAAGCATAAGCACAGAAGTTTGATCTATGGACTTAGTGTAATGAATCCTGTCAAAATTTTATTACCAACTGGTTTGTACCGTACTACATTTAGAGAGGGGCTATTTCACATAAACAGGACTCACTTTAATACACTGGAACTTTCCATTGGTTAACTTTCTCTTAGCCCTGGAATTGTGATTTTGCCTTGGTTTTTATTTCAATATCTGCTGTTTAGCCAGCTGCCATCTCCTTCAGATTAATTTGGGACGACAAGCCACGTATCAAAGCGGAATCCACATCTTTTTTCTGCCTTGCGTGAGGAACAAAAACACATCCCAGGCATGACTTGTGTAACGCCAGTGTGCTCTCTTTCATAAAAGCCAATTTCCAGGTTAAATCCCGGACTATGTGCAATTGGTTCAGTCCCCCTGAATCTGCAGGTGCCAAGGCACCTGCTCCACAGACAGCCTGGAGCCAAGGTGTAACCAAGCCTCCCCCGCTCCCTGGAGGGGCTGTGAATCGTCTTCCTGTCTTACCCAGCTGGCTCAGGTAAATAGCAACTGGACAGCATTCTGTCTCCTGAAGAGTACAATCTGCTTAAATTACCAGCAGGCACTAGCTGCTGTATTCACCTGCAGCTTCTACCTGGCCAGACGTACCTCAGGGAGCCCAACCAACCTCAGGCAGATCCTGCGTGTGCAGAGACCGCGCTGCAGAGTTCAGAACCTGTGAAGGGAAGAGCTGGAGGGGGCGGGATTGTCCTCGCAGCTCACCTGCCTGGGACGCCCGAGCCAAGGGCACCTGGGCAGCGCCACAGCTCCAAGCAGAGCGATGACACCGTTTTTTGTTCCCCTGTTCACTTTCTAGCCTAACGCTTCCTGTCACCTGCCTCCTCCCCAGGGGCTGAGCTAATGGAAGGTCGTTAGCTCTCTCAGAAAGTCCTTCTGGTTTGCTGAAGTTCATCTCACAGATGCCAGCAAGTCAAAAGATGGGAAGAGGGGCACAAAGGGGTCTCGTTCCTGCCAGTCGCCCCAACTGTGTGGCAGAAAAGCCACAACTACCCTTTCACTGCAGCAAAAGCCTGTAAGGCAATGAATCGTCTCAGCGCCTGAGA
Source organism: Perodicticus potto (assembly GCA_963574655.1). Taxonomy (NCBI): domain Eukaryota; kingdom Metazoa; phylum Chordata; class Mammalia; order Primates; family Lorisidae; genus Perodicticus; species Perodicticus potto. The sequence continues at coordinate 7,029 of CAUYRH010143949.1, forward strand.
TGGGGCCTCACTTGGGGCCCATATTTATCCGGCTTATTCTGGAATTTTATTCAGTTTAAACTTGTGACATTTCAATCTTCCACAGAGAAGGATTTTCCCTTCATCTTCGCACCTGGAGGAGGTGCAAATCATTTAGGCACATACAAAAACTAATGACACATTCACGGCACAAACAGAGCAGGGAGATCTTCATTTCTTCCCTGCAGAATCTTGCTGAATATTTTAAGACGTGGTGGTGGTTGTAACACTTACACCTTTTTAAACTATGAGTCAGATTTGTGGCATTGTCCCCTAGAATGTAGGGGAGAACAGCGTTTTGTTTGTACTAGAACAGCATTTTCCAAACTATGTGCCCTGGGGCTAAAGAACACTCACTCTGCCTGGGTGGGAGTCCTGGTCCTGCTGCACGAGCTGTGGGAGTTGGGGCAAGAGAATCGCTCTCCATGTGCCTCAGTTTCCCCATTGCAACAGGAGGTAAGAACAGTGCCTGCCTCCTGAGATTGCAGTGAACATTAATAGAGATGAGGTATTTAAATAGTGACCAGAAAACCGTAAGGGCTAAATATTATCATTATGATACCCCACAGCAGTGTTCTTCAATCATTTTTTTTTTTGTAGAGACAGAGTCTCACTTTATCACCCTTGGTAGAGTGCTGTGGCATCACAGCTCACAGCAACCTCCAACTCCTGGGCTTAGGCGATTCTCTTGCCTCAGTCTCCAGAGTAGCTGGGACTACAGGCGCCCGCCACAACGCCCCGCTATTTTTTTGTTGCGTTTGGCTGGGGCCGGGTTTGAATCCGCCACCTTCGGTATATGGGGCCGGCGCCCTACCCACTGAGCCACAGGTGCCTCTTCAACCTTTTTTATCTCATGGTTCACTTGAACCTATAGTTGAACTTCCACATCACACTAAAATTAGGTTTATCGAAAACAAGAGTGAAAAAAAGAATATACTTACTGGGCTTTGAACTTCTGTCGAAAATAATTTGATTATTTTAATTATTTTAATAATGATGATGATCTTTAAAAGTTTCTGAGGCACACTTAAGATCCTCTCATGGCATACCACGGGAAAATCACTGTTTGACAGAATACTAATTTCAAGAGATATTCCTGGGGAAACAGGAGTCTGGGCATGTGAGATTAAGAATGACTCACACTAACATAGCTCATCAGACCTACAACGCTATTAATTATAAGTCTGTAGAAAGAAGAAACAATGCCAATTAAACTAAGGACACAGCCTCTCCCAGGGATCCAGCGATCTTCAGACCTCGGTCGCTCCCCTCCTGAGGCATGTGATAGGCAAGCCTTTTGCACCCACCTCAGCCACCAAATACAGCCTCAACTCCTGGGTAGCTTCCTTTCTTAAGCTCCATCAAGAACTCGGTTATTGGGGTGCAAGAAAATATGAACTTGTAGTTTTGGGGGTCAGGGGTCCTGGTTCCCTGAACCCAGATGACCTGATTCGGTCACTTGCCTGAGCTCGAAAGTTCCACCAAGGCACAGTGTAATCAAAAGCAAAAGTGAGTGGAAACTGAAAATAAAGCAAGAACAGCACAGGCCGTGTGGATAGAAAGCAAAAGTAGCCTGCACAATTTTCCGGGTAATAGAGAGAGACTTGGTTTGGAAGAACAAAGAGAAAGTTTAGAGCCCTTCCAGAGAGAGTTGGAAGTGGGTCTGTCTCATGAAGGAGAAAAGGAGAGTGGGGGACTCAGAGGTCTGTAGTGATGGAAATATTCTCAGCGACCAGCTGCCAGTCCCGGCCTCTCTGCGCCTCCACGTAGCATTGTCCTTTCCTATTGTCATTGTTACCTAGGTTACTTCATGGCCACTTTTTTTTTGTTTTTTTGTTTTTTGGAGACAGAGTCTCTCTTTTTCACCCTTGGTAGAGTGCCATGGCATCACAGCTCACAGCAACCTCAAACTCTTGGGTTCAAGCAATTCTCTTGCCTCAGCCTCGTAAGTAGCTAGGACAACAGGCATCTGCCACAATGCTATTTTTAGAAACGAGGTTTTGCTCTGGCTCAGGCTGGTCTCGAACCTGTGAGCTCAGGCAATCCACCTGCCTTGGCCTCCCAGAGTGCTGGGTTACAGGCGTGAGCCACCATGCCCGGCCCTTTGCCCACATTCTTAGGGGCCCTCCAGACCTCCTGGTCCAGCAGGCCGGGCTTCCCTCCTGCCCCCCTTGAAGCCTCTTCTTAACGTCCCTTCTCAGTAGTGCTATGGTCCGAATATGTGTGTCCTCCTGCAATCCCTATGTTAAAGCCTGAACTCCCAAAGTGATGGTGACAGGAGCGGGGCCTTTGGGAGGATCAGGTCATGAAGTCAGGGCTCTCATGAATGGGATCAGTGTCCTTGAAAAAGGCCGTCGGGACACCCTCAGCCTTTCCAGAGCGAAAGCACCGTCCCTGAACCAGAAGGCTCAAGCCCAACCAGGCACTGAACTGCTGGCATCTGCATCTTGGACTTTCCAGCCTCCAGCACTTTGAGAAATGAGTTTCTGGAGTTTATAGGCTACACTGGCTATGGCAGCCCGGGTGCATTAATGCAGCTGACCCTGCAGTGGTGAGACCTGGCAGCTCTAACATCAGGTACACACCCGCTGCTCTGCTCCCACCTACAGTAATATTCATTTCATTGCCAAATCATGGTGTGACCATTATGAAGACATTTTGAAGAGCATTGAAACTTTATTGTATGTGGTGCTAAGAATGTACCTAATTCAGCTGATGAAATGACAAAAGGAGCAGCGGTGACCAAGTCTGCACCTGCCCAGCAGCCACCTGTAAGACCTCGTCAACTCTAAGAAGCATCCGAGCTTCAGATACGATACAGTAATGGGGGGAGTGCTGCTTAGAATTGGGTAAATATTCATGTCCCCCTGAAGAGAGTCCCAGTGCATATTAGCACGTTAAAGGTGCAAGGAAGCCCCGTAATAAAGAAACTCTCTCCTTGTTAAGACAAGGTGTTGGGCCGACAGCCTCTTCACTGGTCACCTCTCACACAATGGGGTGCACGGCAGGAGAACCTGACAAGTGAGCATGACGAGTAACGGGGAGGGTCTTTCCGGCCACTTTATAGTCAAGTAGCAGCAGAGAGACGAAGGCTGACCCTGTTAAGGATCAAAGACTAAAAAGAAGCCTCCACAGAAATCCTGGAGAGTAATCCTGAGCCGATATGTCCATACCTTGTAACAAGACCTTTGCCCTGATCCCAGCCCAGAGTTGCCATCCTAATGAGACTACATCACACCCTATGTTCATAAGGGCAAGTGGTATGTTAGTTGGATGTTTGTAACTTGGGGACTGCCTGTAACTCCTTAGAGCTGGTCAAATTCCAATTTAATAAGTGCTACTGAGCCCTGAACTCAGCACTGGAGCTGAGTGATTATGGGACCTCTGTTCTATCATCTGCAAAAATCCAATAGTAATAACACAGTGATAAGAGAGTTGGATGCGTGCAATGGAACAACCTGTGTCCAGCATGTAATGATCGTCCCTGGCTTGAAGGGTTGCAGGTTCATTCCAATGGGGATGCAGAAGGAAAATGTAGGAAATGCTGAAGAAATATGAACCGCAGAGAGCCCTGGAGTCAACTGTCACTCCCCTGTCCCTTAGTCTAAAAGGGCAGATTACCATCGAGGCCACCAAGCAAGTGACTCACTGTCGTCTCGTTTAGTGTTAACTGTAGATGAAGCTCATTCTCATTCTTCTGTGCCTGCAAATCCACAAGAGCTAAATGCAAACGCTGGGCATTAGCAGAGAGAAGCAGTGACATACTCCTCCTTCGCTGTGACATCTGGCTGACAACTGACAGTGAGAAGGAGACCATTTGGTAAGGGGGGCATGTGAGCAGAGTGGGGTGAGCCAGAGACAGCAGCTCAGGGCCCCTGCGCCCAGCCCGAGTCAGCTAGCTAAACAAAGGTGGCACCTCGAGCTCCAGCCATCAAAGACTTTGTGACACTCGCAGCTCGCTTTCACTGCTACCAAACTGCAGTTAGAGTCACACCTGGTACAGAGATTCTGAAGACAGGGGTGCTTGTCCCCAGGGCACCCGCTTCACAGCCAGGCCCCTGGTTCTTCTGTCAGAGACTCAGCTGCCACTCCTGCGGGTCTGCAGGGCTGCTCATACCCGCAGCCACCTGGGAGATGTCAGGTGCTTAAATACTTAGAAACTAAGGTCAGAGAAAATGTTTTAAAGGGAATCATTTAGACCAGTGGTTCTCAACCTTCCTAATGCCACGAACCTTTAATTATAGTCCAAAGGGGAACTATAGAACCACAGGTTGAGAACCGCTGATTGAGATGATGGGAAAACCATGAAATCAGTATGATTTCTTCCCCTGTCTTCGTTTTAAGTGATTCAAAAGGAGAGAGAAAAAGGGGGACACGATTCACCACTAAAACAATGACGACTGCCTGGGCAGCGCCTGTGGCTCAAAGGAATAGGGCACTGACCCCATATGCCAGAGGTGGTGGGTTCAAACCCAGCCCCGGCCAAAACTGCAAAACAAAAACGAACACTGCCAGGTACAAGCGCATCCATCTAAATGTTCTCTTCAAAGCAAGGTAATTCTGTTTCCGGCTACTACCAGGAAGGTCGCACGTGGTATTTGATAACAGAGCACTATTTAATAACATGGAAAAACTTATTTAAAATCTTCTTTAGAGAATGTATATGCTTCCCTGTTCCAGATCAAGGGTTGTAACAAAGATATCTTGTCTTTGTGTGCCAAGAATCCCTCAAGAGAACAAAGAATATCAGAGTTTTTAAAATGTAATTGAATTCCTTTGGAAAATTCCAACTAATACAGACAACCTGGTATAATAGCCCTGGAGACCCAGTAGGTGGGTAACTCGTGTTAGCGACTGGATTTTACTCATCCTCAAGAATTGCAGTCTACTTATGGGGACTTCTCAATAACCAAACCAAACGGCACAGACGTGAGAATTCAGTGATTGGAAGCAAAGAGCTTGTTGATATTTAAGTTGGCTTGGGTTCTCCGTGCAAACACTAGTAGACATAAAGGACAACTTGTTGAATCGACAGAGTGTTCCCACGCACAAGGGGGAAAAGAAGAGCAAGGTAGAAGAGGGCAAGGGAGCAGAGGGCCGCACCGTTCAGGTCACTGCCCGAGGACGCCCACGGCGGGAGGACGTGGGTCTGGGTAGAAGGACACATCCGAGGAAGAGCTTAGTGGCTAAGGCATTTACAAACCGGTGAAGGAACTTAAAGACAGCAAGACCAGGAGCTAATTCTTTCTGTGGCAGCATCGGAACTGCCTGGAGGATGGAAAACGGCCCTGCAGGAAAAAGGCTGCGCATGTCATTGGTTTCCAGTGACGCGGACGGAGCATTACAACTTCAGAATAGAAATGAGGCTATGACAATGGCAGGTGCTCCCCGGGCTCTTGGTACTTATTCATTAATTTTCACAACCTGTGAAGTTGGGAGCATTACCCAGTTCATTTTAGAGATTATGAAACCAAAATGGGCACCATGTACCTGTCCCCATGCCCTGGGCGGGGTACTGCCGCTGACCTCCCACCTGCGGTACAAACCTGGGGACGGCTGATGTCAAGACCGCTCCCTGGCGAGCGTCACAAGTGACAGGGTGGGTGTTCTGAGTTAATCACATTGGAGCCAGGGGAAAAAAAGATCTAACAAGTGCTCCTAGGTTTTTCCTTTGCTTACAAAACATGAAACGGCAGACATTTCAAGCTTTTCAACAGCTCAGCATTGTTTTCCAAATGGTCTGTCCTCCCGGTGGGTCACTCTGATCACCACTGGCGCTCTTTCAGGTTTTCCATTTTTTTCTGGGCTTGTTTCCCTTTAAACATCTTCACTCCCCCCCTTTCACTCATCTACTCCATAACCCCCTTCAAATACTCCCTCAAAATCAGAGGTGGGACCTGTGACGGCATCCCTACAAAATTCTTAGTAAGACGCTGACTAACACAACAGAAAGTCCATCTTGCCCTCAGGGCAGCTTTGGAATTAGAGAACTGTGTTCCAATTCTGCCTCTGCCACCAGCAAGGTGACTCTGGACCAGTTACTTCTCTAACCTCACTTTTCTCCATCTGTAAAATAAGATTACTTTAGTATGTACTTGCTAGGGTAAGGATAAAATCAGAGAAATCACATACATAATTCAATAAAAGTTATTCCTGAGGTTATGGGAACCCAGGAGTCACTCTCCAGGTAACTCCCCTGCTTTCTCACTCTCCATTTCACATTCCCCTTCTGAAAAACCTTTCAAAACTAGCCCCCTTTGGGATTTCCCTCGACTCCTATCTGAAGGACAAAGATTGCTCAAAAAAGCTATGTTCCTGTTCTGTCTCTATTAGAAGTAGCTGAGAACCATAGATCCAGAGACCGAAGTTTTGTTTATTTTTTTAAAATAGAGATGGGGTCTCACTCTGTTGCCCAGGCTGGAAGATAATCACGGCTCACTGCAGCCTCAAACTCCCCAGCTCGGTCGTTCCTCCCACCTCAGCCCCTTGAGTAGCTGGATTATAGGGGCACCACTGTGCCCCAGCAGCCGAAGTTGTAATTCTGTGTTTGCCCCTTACCCCAAACCGCAGTGATCTTGGGCGAACTATGTAACTTCTCAGACCTTCAATTTCTTCTTTTATAAAATGGTATCACAACACCGACTTCTCAGGTTAAAAGCGATTATGAATGTAAAACTTGCTTTGTACAGGATCGAAGCACACAATACATTGGTGGGCAATCGAGTATGAACAGAATATGACCGTGACTTTAAAATGTCACCACTCTTCTCAGTTTCTTAGAATTTAACAGTAATTAAGTAAAGTCTGGCACATCCTAGGATGCATTTACCGAAATCACAGAATGGAAGCACACTCCGAGGAGGATGCTCGTACTCTGTTATTATTAAGTCAAAAGTATATTATTTTTATTTTTAAATAACACTACATACATAAATACACAGACATATACTCACAGACAGGAAAGAGGGCTGCAAGGATTTTTGCCAAAATGTTAACAATGGTTATCTCTAGACAATTGTTCTACGAGGGTGCGTGTGGTTTCTCTATTATCCACATTCTGTACTAAGCTTGAATCTTCTCTTTTTATTTTTTATTTGTTTATGTATTTTCTGAGACAGAGTCTCACTTCATTGCCCTCAGTAGAGTGCTGTGGCGTCACAGCTCACGGCAAACTCAAAGTCTTGGGTTCAAGTGATTCTCTTGCTTCCACCTCCCAAGTAGCTGGGACTACAGGCGCCCGCCACAACGCCCGGCCATTTTTAGAGACAGGGTCTCGCGCTGGCTCAGGGTGGTCTCAAACTTGTGAGCTCAAGTGAACCACCCACCTCAGCTTCTCAGAGTGCTAGGGTTATAGGCATGAGCCACTGTGCCTGGCCTGAATCCTTCTCTTTTTAGAGACAGACAATAAACATAAACATTTAAGAGGAAACTATGGTGATTAAAAAGAAAGCATCGTCTCATGATTCCTGGGCACTGGAAAGCATGACAGTGTAAGTAAAGCACTAAAGGCAGCAGAGACTGTGGACAGAGAAAGACGTAGCCAGGAGGTGGGGCCAGGCTACAGGAGAAGAGAGGTCGGAGCAAGGAGGCCGCAGTCAGGGCCGGGTCAGAGGAGCCTGGTCTGCTTCAGGCATCTGTAGCTGCAATTGCCAAAAAGCCCTTGGGAACACAGCACCATGTCCCCGCTGGACAGACCCCTGGGGAACTGGAAGCTGGTGCATTTCTAAGCCCAATCTAAAACCAACCAGATTTTTCTATCTCAGATCCGCAGAAAGGATGATTTCTTGCCTGCTGACATAAACACTCTCAGAGGTCCTAAATGGCCTCCTGTGTGGCTTTCAAGCCTAGGAGATGATTTACAAGGGTTTTATTTACTTTCTTTCAGTGAGCAAAAAAGCCATCACCACTAGGTGGCCTGCCCCAAATGCTATTTAACTTTGAAACTGGCAGAAAAGTCTATAACTCAGGGAACCACTGGCACCTATAAGTCAAAGCGTTGTTAGAGGTAACAGGATGAAGACCCTTGAAGGTTTTCGGTTTCTCCCTGCTAAAAACAAAAACAATCAAGCAAAACCACCACCCACGACAACCAATACTCCCCTCTTGAATAATAAATTCAAGGTGTTTCTCATGGACCCGTTTGAGGGAACCCTGGGGATGCTTGCTCCACCCCAATCAGTGTCTATAACCAACCACCTACCCCTCTGCCAACCAAAATAAATAAATAAACGCCCCCTGTTATGTATGTAGGATCTATTATGCTTTAGGAAAGACAAGAACACTACCCAGGCCAAAAAGAAGAAGCTCTTTTTGACCTGGTAAGATTCTCATTCTAAATATCAGGGCAGCGGTTAGGACCTCTACATAAGCTAGAGCTGTCTGTCATTTACACCTTAATGTGCATTAATTTCCTCTGCTGTCTCTTCTCCTGAAAGTGATTATTGGTCATTCTACAACAGGATTTGGGTTGGATGGGTAAAGAAAGGGATGACTTGGGACTAAATGAAAGAAGCATGCACCAAGGTTGGGAGGGCAGAGCCTTGAACTTGATGGCTTTGCGTGTGGCTGCCAAGCTCCACCAAACTCTGGGCGTTGTCAGTGAGGAGAGAGCAGACAGAGGAACAGTTAAAGGGAAGTGCTGAAATAAAGGATGTGGCAAGATACATTTTAAGTAATTTACAGTCTTGCCTAGGACTCTTCTGGATCATAGACAACTAGTGATAAAATATGAAGAAATACAAGCAATTTGGTATTTTCCAACTATATATAAACTCTAACAGGAAATTCCCGGAATCCTTCTTTATTTAAATAAATTAAATATATGAAATGTGACAATAAATACAAGGACAGATTTTTTTAAACAAACATACATGTATCTTCACACCAGTGAGTTATCATCCCTTTCAAAGTACTCTCCTTAGGAAGCTGATCACTCATTTTACTAATGTAAACCATTTGGAAACTCATCTTTTTGAACTGATTTTAGCAACTGAAAAACTTTTGACTTTGGAACAGCTACAGTGTTAACAAAACATTATTCTTGGCTCAGTACCTGTAGCTCAGTGGTTAAGGCACCGTCCACATAAATATCAGGGCTGGTGGGTTCAAACCCAGCCAGGGCCTTCCAAACAACAATGACAACTACAACAAAAATAGCCGGGCGTTATGTAGTCCCAGCTACTTGGGAGGCTGACGCCAGAGAATCGCTTGAGCCCAAGAGTTTGAGGTTGCTGTGAGCTGTGATGCCACAGCACTCTACCCAGGGTGACAAAGAGTCTATCTCAAAAAAAAAAAAATCATTCTTTTTGAAAGTGAATTTCATTTGTTGATCAAACCAAAAGTCATTTAGAGCTAAATCTGGCAAACAGATAAAAAGGACGATGAATTAGAATGTTCCATTTCTGGTCAAAAATGAGCTGCGACTTGGAAGTACTGATTCGGAGTAAGTCCCACGATCCCCACTCCGCTGTTTGATCAGCTTTGTGAACATAAGCAAGCTATGAACTTATTCTGAGCCTCAGTTTCCTCATCTATGAAATGCAGATGACTATAGCACCTACCTGATACTGTTGCTGAGAGAGCAAATGAGACAGGGCATGTAAAATCTCACGCATACCGGCACACACTTGGTGCCAAGTAAATAGTAAGAGTGGCAGTAGTGACAACAGCAGCACTAGAAGGGGCAGCAGCCACAGTAAATATGTGACTTATAAACTCAGAGAGGTCATTAAAGACGCGCACAGCCTCCCAAAGCCGCCACTTCAGTAACCACGCCGTGTGTGTGTGTGTGTGTGTGTGTGTGTGTGTGTTCTGACACATTTTCTTAACCTTCTTTTTTGTCTATTAACCCATCCTTATTTAAATGCAGTGGGCTACCTGTCCTAGCAGTCTGGGAGACCAAGGAGGGAGGATCACTTGAGCTCAGTAATTCGAGACCAGTATGAGCAAGAGCGAAACCCCTGTCTCTACTAATACCAGAAAAACCCAGCCAGGCATTGTGGTGGGCGCCTGCAGTCCCATCTACTCAGAAGGCTGAGGTGGGAGGGTCGTGTGAGCCCAGGAGTTGGAGGTTGCTGTGAGCTGTGACGCCATGGGACTCTACTCAGGGCAAGAAAGTAAGACTCTGACTCTACAAAAAAAAAAACAAAAGAATGTCTATCCCTCCACACTCACATGGGGCACCTGCGGCACAGCAGCCAAGACACTGGCATGGGCGCCGCCTACTCTGAGCTGTGTCACCATGGGCGTGCATTACCTTTCCAAAAAGCAAATAGAAGCCGAAAATCGTACAGCTTCTGTGTAAAGCAGAACAGTCAGCAGTGCAGAACACTCCACCATTTGTTACTTTACTCTCTAACTAGACAGCACACTGTACAGGCTAGAAGCCCAAGCTGCGAGAAGAGCGTCTGCTCTGCGCCTGACCCGGCTCCCTGCTCCTCTCGGGCGGCTCACGCACAGCCAGGGGACCTGGGGATAGCAGGGGCCGAGCCCCTCAAAGCTCAGTGTCCTTGGGGGTTCCTGGTGTATGGCAGGGACTCCTCAGACAAGTCCGGCAGTTTGACTTTACTATAAGTAATGGAAGCATTAAAACAAACTTACACGTATTTTTGGAGCAGAGGCCAACATTAACATTCAGTTAATGGGAGACACAGTGAGCCCCGACCCGGACACCTGGGGGTCATAATTCTCTGTCCTCTGTCGCAGGGGGTTCTCAGGTAAGGACTGAGAGGGGCTGTTATGAAGGGGCCACATGTGTGAAGGCCAAGAGGAAAGGAGACGGGGCCCACGGCCCCCAGGTCTCCCTGCCCCGCTGTCCCACCAGGCCCCCAGGTCTCCCTGCCCCGCTGTCCCACCAGGCCCCCAGGTCTCCCTGCCCTGCTGTCCCACCAGGCCCCCAGGTCTCCCTGCCCCGCTGTCCCACCAGGCCCCCAGGTCTCCCTGCCCTGCTGTACATCGTCTGCACTTGCCTGCTTTTGCTTCTTGCTTAGACTGATCGTCAAAGCTTTCCTTGGGGATGCCCATGTGTTGCTCCGTCCCCGTAAGTCCTCCTCAGCTTTGCTCTTTGCTTCACAGTCACATCTGACCCATCCGCCAATCCTGCTGTCTCTCCCTTGTACACACACCCAGACCCAGCAGCCTCCTCTCCAGCCCCAGCTCAGCCTCACCCCTGCACTGTCCCCACAGCCTCCCAGCTGACACCCCCACATCCACGTTTGCCTCCAAGAGTCCCTTCTCCACCACAGCGCAGAGTTTGGGTTCCAACATGTAGGCTGCTCTGCTCCAGGCCCCCTGGGGCCATCCGGACCCACCCAGGAGGAAACTGGGGCCCTCCAAGGGTTCCTTCCCAGCCGCCCCCTCGCTCTCCTGCGCTCTCTCTCTTCCTAGGCCCCAGCAGGGCTCCTCCTTCCTCGGGGCACTTGTAGTTTCTGGTCCTTCTCCCGGAGACACCCTTCCTCAGAAACCCAGGTGGCATTATTGCTCTCCTCCACATTTGGCTTCAGGGTCACTTCAGGGTCCGGGAGACCTCGTCTCCACGCCCCAAGAAGCCCTGCTGTCTTCTTCATTCCCTGCCTCTCTCCAGGAAAACGGCAGTTCCAGGAGGGCAAGGATTGGGATTTGCGTCACCCCCAGCACCTTCAACAGTGCCTGATGCACAGGTCACACGCAGCAAAGGACAGTTGAATAAATGAGTCTGGCTCAAAACCGTTTTCGGTTTTTTATCATAAAGCACAGAGGAAACTAAACTACCTTCTAAGACACAAATAGAAACTACGTTTAAATAAAACGTCAAACAAGTTGCACAATTTGTATAGTATAATCTCACTTCTTAAAACTTACACGTGCGGATGTACATTACCAAGCACAACTGTGTGGCCACAGTTTGATCAACTAATACCCAGGGGCTGTGCACTCCACTCTCATACAAATGTCTCCCAATTGCACGACAAAATCTCAGTGAAATACACACTAAACTGTACTAGTGGGAGTAAGGTTTGAGAAAGTGAAAGAAGACCAGCCTTTACCCCATGTAATTCTCCATTACGTGCATGATTTACTGTGAGAACATATTGTTTTATAATTACAAAAAGAAACACATCTAAGGAAGTTTGGTATCAGTTCTATTGAAACGTTTCCATTTCCATGTTCTAACTTCTCACAGAGTGGTTTCTTTTGGGCATGGAGCCCTGGGCCTGTGCTAAGTGCCTCTCTCAGGAACCCTTTCTCTGCTACTACAGAGAATGTTACAGGTGTCTGTGCTAGCCAGGAAGCAAAGGATTGTGGTAGTATCTTTTTTCCTTTGAGTTACAATTTTTTAAGGTCTGTTGTTCCTATTGGCCCAGGTAGGAAATGAGAACTACCGCACACAGGATGGCCACAACCCCTATTTTGGGCCTATCTTTATGTTTCCACAGTCTCAAGATCCCTATCTCTCTCAGCATCTTCGACCTCTGCACCTCCAGCCTAACCACAGGGTGCAGTGCGGGACCGACAGAGAGGGGTCTGCCTGGCGGCATTTCACAACACATGGGGTGTTTCGGGCTTCAGCTGGACAGATGCCCAGGGAGGCCGTGGGGAGAGGTTTAAGGTCTCTAAGCAGAGGCCAGGCCTGGTGGAACTAAAGTGGCTCCACACAGTCAGGAAGGGACGCAGACTGGGGCAGTCTGACCAGGTCCCTGCAGCTGGTGCTTGCTGTTCAGCTGGGCGCCGAGGCTGTTGTTCACAGGGCAACAGAGACTTTGCTGCCTGTCACATCTGGGTCAAGGACAGCTGCTGCTCAGTGACCACACCCTTTCCCAGGCTGGCCCACAGGAAGTCAGGCCGGAAAGGGAAGAGGCGTTGCAGCTGTGGGAACCACACCACCTCCCGACTGCTGGCACAGACCTACCCACCCTCGGGGAGGCAAGAGCCCAACCCAGCCTTCCTCCTCCTTCTTGAGTGGCTGACTTGGGTGATGTTCACACATATTTTCTCATCCTTACAGGGGTTTAGGTGCAAGATCAACTTGCCCACCACACAGGAAACCTTATGCTGAAACAGGGTCAGCCTCCATGAACCAAGTCATGCAAATGGCAAATATGGATTGTGTTATACAGACACACACACATATTTTTAATGGTAACAGTGGGCGCCAAATACTTGGTTTCAGGTGACTGTGATAGAATGTACATCCTCTCCGAAAGGCAATTTGAAAACACGTATCAAAAGCCTTAAAAGTTTTCTTATCTACAGTAACTGCCTGTCACTCAAGGAGTAAGGGTACCGGCCCCAAATACCATAGGTGGTGGGTTCAAACCCAGCCCCGGCCAAAAACTGCAAAAAAAAGAAAAGAAAAAATAGAAGAATTTAATCTAAGGAAACACAAAGTGCCCATGCAAGGCTGTTTCACACTAAAGCTACAACTATAAGCACGGGATACTTCACAGCCATTCAAAATAACATTTTAGAAGTTTCAAAGGGCATGAGAAAGTCCTCGTGATAAATGAAAAGCCCTATATTTATATGAAAATGCACATTTTCTCATGTAAGACTGTGGGTGTGTCGAGCAGAGGGCGAGCTCCCTTCTCTCCAGCCGCCCTCTCCTCTGGGCCTCTGGCCCCCACACTCCTCTCCTAGTCCCCTGGCTGACCCTGAGGATTCCAGGCTGCATCCTCCGCCTCCCCCCAGACAATACCTTTGGGAGGGCTCGGCTTCAGCCCTCAGCCCTCCCCTCCATCTGCATCGCCTCCCTGGGCAGTCCCCTCCGTCTCCCGGTCTCTCCAAGCTGAAGATCCTCCAGCAAAAGTCTCCTGTCCTGTCCCTCTGAGCTCCGTGCATACATCCAATTGCCTATTAGAAATTGTCACTCAAGTGTGACATTTTTACTCGACCCTCTCCTATCCAAAAGTGACCCCTTGATTTCCACTGCCATCCCCCCTACTTCTCTCTCACTGTTCCCCATCTCAGCAAATGGGTCATCGCATCGCACCAGAAATGAGACTAGAAACCAGGATGGCATCTTTTTGATGCCTTCCTTCTCTCTTACCCTACATCCATCCATTAGAAGTCCTGTTGTCTCTACATTCAGAATATCTGCCAAAGCCCAAGGCACTCCCTTCCCCCACGGCCCACCCTCTTCCCTCCCTGGACTTACGTGGGCCTCCCAATCGCTTTCCCTAAATCCTCACTGCCTGCTTCTGGTTAAGTCTCCCCACCGCAACTAATGATCCTTTTACAAAATAAATCAGATCAAAAGGCATAAAACCTGTTACCAAAACATTGAAAGTTACCCAGGAATGATGAGATTATGGGCTGTTCTTATTTTATTGTCAGCTTCTCTACTATTTCTCAAATTGCTAACAATAAACACATTTCACTTTACCAGTAAGAAATCGAAATGTTGTTTCGAGGAAAAACGAAATTACAGGTTTCAGCCCAGAATGCCAGTCATTTATCTCCCACGAATGAGCTCCAGCAACGACGTAGCAAACAAGCTACGGGGCAGTAATGGGTTCCCCGCCTCCAGGTGCCACAGCAAAGGGGCAGCAGCAAAGTGCCCTAAAGCACGGAGGCAGGGACACAGCGTTTGTGACGCCCCTTCTGCCTCCACGTAACGAACATTGCTAAGTGATTGTCACCACTGCCAGCTGAGCCGGGACGCAGCCTGGGTGTCCTTCTCTACACAGAGGCAGTCATTATTCATTATCCCATCATGGTTGACATCTAACAGAAGCATATTTGTCATTTGTAATAAGCCTGCTCGCCCAGGATAGCGAAGTTAAGTGATTACACTTCCTCTTGAGGGAACATAGCACACTAAACATTGTCAAATCACTTTCACATGGGTCTCATCTACCTTCACAAAACCTCCCAAGACGGGTATCCCCCCTTTAATGGACCTGAGGTCTCAGAGGTTGAGCCCTGGGCTGCCCCTGGGCTCACTCCCACATGAGAGAGGGCAGAACTGGCCACAGCAGAGAGAAACCCAGACAGAAACTGGATGGAGATGGGCTGCAGGGGAAATTCATTTCTATCGTACAACTTTGACGATAAATAGTGCAGAGACAGAGGAAGTGAAGTTCCCGAATTTCATAACAAAAGCCGTCCTCCCTGGAGGCCAAACGTGTTTGGTGGTCACCATAGCAACCAGGAGCCACTGCCATCTGACCTGCTCTGAAGTAGCTTATATCTGGGACTCCTGAGTCATGCTCACGGGCTCTAGCATCTTCTCACCTCTGCTCTGCCTTCTCTGTGGTGGTACACAGGTTCAATGCCCAAGAAAAATAGGGAACCCACGTGACAGCCGCAGACCAGAGTTCAGATTCCCACAGTTGTCCCCTCTGCCCGAAATAGCTGCTTATTCCGTAGGCCACTATGAGGTTCTGACCATCACTGTAGAGGGTGCCAGCCCTGCCCTGGGCAAACCAATGAAAACCCAAATTCCCAAAGACGTGGGAAGGGCACTCTAAAACCGAAAGGACTCCCGTGCAGATTGCCCTTTCGTAACCTGCAGAGCAATATGGCAACAGCAGCGAGCGGGGAGGGCGTCTTTTAAACAGTCTCCTCCTTGGCTCCCGCACTCCCCATCCCCAGGCCCCCTAATGCGCCACCCGGCCGCTCTCCTCAGGGTATATTCTTTATATTATTTGCTCATCTTTATGCCTTTTGACTCCAATTTTGCAATAAAATGCTCTTGTTGGGGACTATGTGAGTGAGAGGGGCCATTCTTTGACCAGGAAATTTCTTGTGATATTAGAATAAGACAGATCCTGATATGAACTTGTGTTTCACACTTTCAGTGCAGGGAGGAGCCGAGGTGAGGGGCACCGAGGGCTTGGACGGTGCTGCCAGCCCCACCCACATCAGCCCCCCAGACCCAGAGCTCCTTCCCTTTGCTCAACAATGTCCTGGCCCTTCCCCAGCCCCACAGCAGCAGCTGTGCCATGAGACCCTGAGACCCCAGGGGCTGGGAGTGTGGCCACACAGCCGCTCATGTCCCTGCTGAAAGAATGAAGGGCTGAAGGCAGGACACGGGGATTGGGACACGGGGCTGGCTCTTCTGCTCGTTCATTATGTGTCGGACCCTGATTGGTTTCCTCGTCAGGGTAACCCTTGCTACAACGGACTGTGTGCCCACAGGATATTGGTGCAGCCTTCACAGGGGACGCCATCGATGGCAACATAAATGCTGGAGTAGTAAAGTGAGACAAGAACGCCAAGTGTGTTTTAGCTGAACACAAGAACCGGACGCCCGGATGAATTGCTCCAGGGTGTGTCTAATCACCGTGCAGCCCAGTAACAGGGCTATTGTGACGGCAACTCGGTTACGACAGCGGGATCTGTGCTATTCACTCACAACCAGACCAAGATGGACCCTAGCCCCCTCCATGCAGAGGGGGCCGTACCTCATGTCGCAGGGCCCTGGGTCAGCCAACTCCCCATCCACACTTTCTGTTTCACTCTGTGCCACCCACTAACCTCCCAAATCTCATAGGAGGTTAACCAGGGAGGGTTAAGTCAAGGCCCAGGACTGTGCAAACAAAAATAAGTCCCCTGGGGCAGACAATGAAGTGGCTCAGCCGAGCAGATGGCAGGTGTTCCCTGGCGGGAAGGCCAGTAGACAAGGAGGACCCAGGCAGCCAGAAGGTAGGGAGCAGGGAGAAGTAAGTGCCTGTGGGATGAGAGGATGCCATGGCCAGTTGTGGGCACCACTGAGGGCCAAGCAACAGCTCCATAGGTGTGCAGGCCACAGGAAGATGGGGGATGTTCTCCCAGAGAGGCCGTGGGGTAGGAAGGGCTGGGGGCAAGGGGGCGTCCATCGGCCCGCCCCCTGAGATCTCCCTCGTGAGGGGCCTCTGCTGCTCTCCCAGGGCCTAGGTCCTCACAGCAGAGCTCGACCAGACCCAGCAGGTCTGAGGGAAATAAACCAGGCTGGTCACCATTCTCCATCACCAGGCCAAAGGGAAAAACTTAGGGAAAGCTAGGAGCCTACTTTGCACGTTAAAAATCACGTACACACAAAAAAATAGAATAGAATGGGGAAAATCACATTCACACAAAAAAATACAGTAGAATGTGAAAAATCACATTCACACAAGGCAGGGAAAGCCCGGGGGGTGCAGAGGGCTCTCCATGTGGGCCCCACCCCTCCCCACACCCAAGCACCTCAGTCGCCGCGGCCATGGGAAGCACATCCTGAGTCCCAGCAGGGTTTGCCCAGTGAATTAAACCCAAACCCCTGGTTGGGGCCTTCAAGGCCTGCAAACCTCCCCTGCCCACTGCCCCAGCCCAGCCTGACTCAGCCCTCCAAGGCTCTGCCCACCCCTTTTTCCTTCCTGGACCCCTGACACCCCTCCCTCCCCGCACCTTGTCCCAGGTCCTCACACACACCCCCCCCACTGAAGCCTCCTGCTCCTCAGGCCCCAAAAGGCCCTGGACACCCGGGTGGCCAATCACAGCAGTCTGTAGCTACCAGCCTGCCCTGGTAAGACTAACATCAGCGCTAGTGGAGAAAGGCAGTGAATAAACACCAAGGAGCGACCACACACGTTCCCGGGGGGCTGGCAGCGCAGTGCTGGGCAGAGAGAAGGGGTGGACAGCGGAGGGGAGATCAGCAGCCTGGACAGGAGCGCCCCACGTTCTCACTCTTGTCCTGTCTGTTTCCTTCATGAAGCCCATGACAATGTGGGACTCTGACGTGTGGTTGGTGAGACCGTGTGACTGTGTGATGTGCGGTTTGTGAGACTGTGCGACAGTGTGATGTGCAGTTTGTGAGACCGTGTGACAGTGTGATGTGCGGTTTGTGAGACTGTGTGACTGTAATGTGCGGTTGGTGAGACCGTGTGACTCTGTGACATGCAGATTGTGAGACCGTGTGACTCTGTTTCGTGAGGTTTGTGAGACCATGTGACTGTGTGACATGCAGTTTGTGAGACCGTGTGACTGTGATGTGCAGATTGTGATACCGTGTGATTCTGTGACATGCGGATTGTGATACCGTGTGACTATGTGACGTGCGGTTTATGAAACCATGTGACTGTGTGACGTGCGGTTTGTGAGACCGTGTGACTGTGACATGCGGTTTGTGAGACCGTGTGACTCTGTGACGTGCAGTTTGTGAGACCGTGTGACTGTGTGACATGCGGTTTGTGAGACCGTGTGACTGTGTGACGTGTGGTTTGTGAGACAGTGCGACTGTGTGACCCCAGTTTGTGAGACCGTGTGAGTCTGTGATGTGCGGTTTGTGAGACCGCGTGACTGTGTGACATGCGGTTTGTGAGACCATGTGAGTCTGTGATGTGCAGTTTGTGAGACTGTGAGACTGTGTGACTCTGTGACAAGCGGTTTGTGAGACTGTATGACTATGATGTATGGTTTGTGAGACCATGTGACTGTGTGAGGTGCAGTTTGTGACTATGTGATGTGCGGGTTGTGAGACTATGTGAGTCTGTGATGTGCAGTTTGTGAGACCGTGTGAGTCTGTGATGTGCAGTTTGTGAGACCGTGTGACTGTGACGTGTGGTTCTGAGAATGTGTAACTTTGTAATGTGCCATTTGTTTGCTGCTGCTTCTAGTCTGTCTGTCCCCGAGAAGTTAACATCCCCAAAGGCAGAAACAAATGCTGCCTTACTCTCTGCATACCTAGCACCTGTGCCTGGGCTGGTAGGTGCTGGACAAGTTCACTGGATCAACGGAGGAAGGAAAGAAGGAAGAGACAGAGGAGAGAAGGAGAGAGGGAGGGAGGGAGGGACGTGGAACTGTAGAAAAAGGCAAAGGAATCTGAGAGCCAAGGAAGAGTCACGGTGAATGGGCATGTGACCTCAGGGGTGTTGCTCTCAGGGATAAAGGCCTGTGTACTGTGTGCCCATGTGTTGGTGGAAGGGTGGGAATGTGAGTTGGAGGTTGCCCTGGTCCGCTAAAGGACTTGAAATCAAATAAACACAGAAACTGTAGGGTGAGAGCACCCTGACAGGAGGGAGCATGTGCTCAGAGAGGGACCACACTGCTCCAGTTTGCACAGCTGGTCGGGTGAGAGCCAGAAAATCTGCACTCCACAACCAGGGCTCAGACAAGCAGCGAGGACAGATGGCAGCCAGGGTCCTTAGGGCTGCTGCCTCAGGGAAGTCTGTGTTCTTTGAGAGTTTTTAGTGCTTAAGAAGCACTAAACCTTGGTAAGTAGAATAAGCATTGGCATAAATTGCTGGTGGTAATAGAAACTGAACAATAACGGTTGGGGAAGGCAATTAGACAGCAAGCATTATGAAATTTAAATGCCCAGTGAACTTGAAGTTTTATTTTGGGTATTTCAAGGGAATAATTCAAAACATGAAAAAGTTTTATGCCCAAAGACATTCAGAGATAATTTAGCAAAAATATTAATAAATTTCAGGAAGCTAAATCATCTTGAAAGTCCAAATCTCCAACAAAAGATGATGAATAAGCCAAAATACACCACTGGATAGAACAGTGTGCAGTCATTAAAAGTGAAGTACGTGAAGACTGGGCAAAATGGAAAATATTTTATATAATAGTAAGCAAAAGTGGGGAAGGGAAGGATGGCCGACTGGAGCCATCTTTTGACAGAAGCTCCTACCCAGAGGGAAAGATAATGTCCAGAAAGTACCCAATAAAGCTGAAGGTTGGTAGCTGAGCTCAGAGAGAAGAATGATAACTGCACAGCACCTCCACCAAGGCAAACTGCGACTCCAAGGAAGCAAATTTCTTTATTTTTTTTTTCTTAAATATATGTATTTTATTATTCTTCATTACATTATTTCCCCCCCCACCCCTCTGTGGTAAGACAGAATTGATTTACAGAAAAGAATACAGAAAACACCAAAGCTTCTGGTAGAGGGAGAGATTTCAAGTGGGGAGAGAGATGCTCTCTCCGTTCCTCTCCAGGTCTTTCCCCGTCTCCTCCTCTAGGCCTCTAGCCTCAGGGTATATATAGGTGTATGGGTTCCTTGGCCAGGAAACAAATGAATACAGT
>CAUYRH010143950.1:0-12661 GCA_963574655.1 Perodicticus potto
TTTATTAAATCATAATTGTATACATTGGTGCAATCATGGGTCACAATGTGCTGACTTCATATACAATCTAAAATATTTTCATTGAACTATTTAACATAGCCTTCATGGCCTTTTAATCACTATATGAAGACATTTATATTCTGCATTTAGTAAGTTTCACTTGTACCCTTGTAAGATGCACCGTAAGTGTGATCCCACCAATCACCCTCCCTCCACCCTCCCTCCACCCTCCTCCTCCCTCCCCTCTCCTCCCTTGCCCCTTTCCCCATTTCTTGTGCTATAACTGGGTTTTAGCCTTCATGTGAAAAGTATAGATTAGCTTCATAGTAGGGCTGAGTACATTGGATACTTTTTCTTCCATTCTTGAGATACTTTGCTAAGAAGAATATGTTCCAGCTCCATCCATGTCCCTTTTTTCAATTGCTAAAAATTCTGATGACTTTCCTTCAACACTTGCATGACTGGCTTTTAAAAAATTATTAAAAGTGATCATTTCCACACTTATTTCCAAAGGATTCCTCACAAAATGACACCAAGTTTGTAGCTTATTTGCATTTCCACAATAATAAAACTCATGCTTTAAGTATGTATCAGAGACTATTCAATGCTTTGTATATTGACTCTTCTCATTTAGAAGATTTCCTAATGAAAGGGGAGTGGTGCTATCTATCACTTGGTCACACTTGCTATCTACCCACATGGGTAGCCTTAGGCACAATGTCACCTCTGTCATTGATACCCGAATTTCTTCTTCAGTAGGTCCTTGGTCTCCGGGATTCAAAGAATGAACCCACAGACCACAATCAGAGGTAAGACAGGATTTTTCTTAGATAGAAAGGAATACAGAAGGAGTAAAAAGGAACAGGAGCTTCTGGCAAAGGGGGAGACCTAAGTCAGAAATCTCTTACATGGGCCCTTTTTCTAGGGGTATATATTACATTTTCTGGCCAGGACTTGGTAGGTGGAAAAACATCTTTTCAAAGTTAGTGAGTGCATTAACAAATGAATGAATGCTATCCCTCCTGCACTAGGGCAAGATTATCTCAGGGAAGGAATTAGGGTGCCATCCTCCCCACTCAAAATGGAACTACCCAAAACACTTCAGGCTGCTTTGTGCATGACCTTGCTAGAGCCCAGAAGGTGCAGCCTGGAAAAGGCAGCCTGTTTGTGCCTGGAAATGGGGCTTGATTTGGGAATGGGCCTGATTTCTGAGCTTGCCTGGGCCTAGAGAATGGGGGAATCCCTGTCCAGTCCTGAGTGGGGGAATCCTGTATCATTATCACCCCTAATGATTTTAGATTAATCTTCCTCGTTTTTCATATTTTCACTAGTGTCAAGCCATGGTGGAGTAAGTCACTTCACTTCTCTATGCCTCGGTTCCCACTTCTATAAAAGGTATTAAAAAATCACTTCCCTAATAGAATTATGAATATCAAATGAGTTCACATGCTCACTTAGCATCCGGCACATGGTAAACGCTCAATAAATGTTAAGTATTCTACTATTGTCATTGTTGTGATCATTATTTTAACCACCAATCCACATGCCTGAAAGAAATATTATTTTAAAAATACGTATACTCTTTTTTGTAAGGAAAGTAAACACTGATCTGAATAATCACTTTAAAAATCATAATTTCTGCTAGTTAAGGGTAATTGAAAAATCACTGCCAAGAAAAATAGAACTCACAGAACTAAGCATTTGATGGAGCACAATTGTGGCAGGAAACTGAACCAATTCGAGAAGCTAAAAAACAAAAACAAAATGCAAAACAAACAATACTACTTGGAAAACTGACACACTTGCTTTTCAAAGGAACTGGCTACACTGTTTTCCATAGACTGGCCGAGGAAGTGGGGGAGCAGGGGAGATGTATAGCTCGGCACAGTGAGCCCCAGCAGAGTGCCAGCATTGTGTCCCCCTGCTACAGCTGCTCACAAGGCCTTTTGACAGGCTGTATAACTGATACCACCACATTCCTGAAATACATACACAATCAGTTTCCCAATAACTCACTCTGCATGAAAATGTCCCTCTTTCTGGATTTTCATAAAGTAATATGAAATTTAGTGACAGAAGAATAGTTTCACAGATTTTGCTTTTGCATCTGACAAAATTTTGTTGACTTTGAGACATACTTTAAGTTTTTCTTCTTTTATGAAAAGGATAATATATGCTTGTAAAAAATTAAACATAAGGATATATAAAGGAAAAATAAAATCGTCCATCTCCATTCCCTAGGAACACATACTTGTCAGTCAATAGACAATAGCTGTCTAGCTACCTCCATACATACACAGGTATACAGATTCTTACGTATGCATAGAAAGAACTGTACGTAAAATTGAATCATCCTATAAGATTCATCAGAATTTTCTTTCTTTACTCGACAGTGTTTTAGAGACATCCTTCCATGTCAGAACAAATAAAACATTTAAAAGCACAAAAATACGAACAGGGCTTTTCATTCTTAAGTAAAATTAACACTCCAAGAAGAAAGACCATGTTTATTCCATCCAGTTATTCTATCCAAATAACTTTCTTTTCTAAATCAGAAAGTAACCTCTAATGACCAGTTATCTCCTTGAGCAGTTATTCATTAAGGTCTTAGGTATAACAATGAAATAGAACCTTTTAGTCCCAGCTACCCAAGAGTCTCCATTACCTAATTTTTTCATGCTTGAAGTAAAATTGTACAATAATTTGATCATTATCCTATAGTCAATCCAAAATTGAATTTCACAAAGGCTTGGCTTCTTTCTCTCACATATGAGAATGAGAAACTAGCAGGAAAGCAGGGACAGTGACAACAAATCTGACCGTGTCACGGGCAGAATGCAGCTGCAAGCAGTCTGAGAGAGGAGCAGACAGGCTGCAAGCAAGGATAGAAACCAGAAGCAACAGAAAAGCTAATTTGACATCCAGGGTGTCACTGGTCAGGGTACCAGGTACAAAATCAAAGAGCAGTGAGACTGAGCTCAGCAGAGGGATTGCAAGAAGTGAAAATATAAGCAAAGGAAATGAGCGCACATGCGGATGGTAGATGGTATTTTGCTCACAATTACTGTCCTCTTCCCTCTGTAAGGATGACAAGCTACTGTCATGTGACGTGCCAGTCCTCTTGAGGGGAGAATGTACGTCCTCACTTCACTGGCATTGGCCTTGGCCACTTAACACATGCTGTCAATGGCATGTGAGCACACATAACGCAGGCCACATCTAAGCAGAAGCTTTACGAGGCATCAGCAGCTTCTTCCAGGACTCCTGAAATTTTTTTCTGCCGCAAGAACGGGAATGTCATACAGGCACTTCTATAATCGTGGTTCCAGAATCAGAAACGACTTGGAGCAGCACCACATCTAACCAATCTGACCACAGCCTTCATGCCACGTGAATGAGAAATAAATATGTTGTTGTTGCAAACCCTGCGATTTTGTTACCATATCCAATTTGAGGAATACAAAACGGGTACCTAGAAGTAGGGTGGTGCTATTACTAAAATATATGGCCCCATCATCAGTACTAGAAGAAGTGGCAAATTGTTATCAGGACCTAAAAAAATGGTGACCCATGTTATGTAGGGATAAAATAGTTGGTGAAATTGTCACCTGCAATAACTATGGCTTCATGTGAAGAGATCGAATAACAAAATGTGGCTAATATGCCTTGGTCGTTACTAGCTTCCCTTAAGATTCTACAAGAAAGAGGCAAGCTCAGGAAAAGAATTGGCTTCTTCACAAACAAGGACTCAAGAGAACATAGAGAATCCAGAAATCCTAGGGTTGCCAACCTATACATTGCAACCGTTTCTCATTTCAACTTCAGATGAAAGAAAAAATACTCTGTGCAACAAAGGCCAGTTTTAAGACTCAGTCTTGGGGCAAAGAAATGGCTCAAGAAAAAGAATGGGAGTCCATGAAATCCTGGTAAGCACAAAGTTCACTGACAAAAAAAACAAAAATCAGGCTCAGCACCTGTAGCTCAGCGGCTAGGGCACCAGCCACATGCACTGGGGCTGGCGAGTTAGAACCCGGCCCAGGCCTGCCAAACAACCATGACAACTACAACCAAAACAATGACAATTGCAACAGCAAAAAAAAAATAGCTGGGTGTTGTGGCGGGTTCCTGTAGTCCTAATTACTTGGGAGGCTGAGGCAAGAGAATCGCTTAAGCCCAAGAGTTTGAGGTTGCTGTGAGCTGTGACAGCACAGCATTCTACTGAGGACAACATAATGAGACTCTGCCTCAAAAAAAAAAAAAGAACGAAAATCAAACATTTCTGGAGACAGTTGTACTGTCAAAAGTGCCACCATCCTAGGTTTTAAAAAGACTGTGATTGTTAATAAAAACAATCATTGGGCTAAAGTTGCCTGGGGGCTTCACTGGACTGGCTGGTTCACTCTGGCCCCTTGACAGAGGTGGCTGAAAGCCGAGGCCCAGCTGAGACTCTGTAGCAATTGAAACAATTACCCTCTCTCACCTTGTCCCCCCGGTAAATCAGTCCATCTCTCCCCTTATCTCTCTCCCAGTAGTGTCAGGCCTCTTTCTACACAAAGTTTTTCCACTTGATTTCTCCAGCAGAACTGCTGAACATCCTATCTGGTGGCATAGGTCTTTTTAAAAATCCCAAAGGGCAAGCTTTCAGGCCTTCGTAACACTTAGGACCAAAGTAACTAAGCCCTCATTTTGACTTTAATTGAATGACACATCACCTATTCTTTTAGATCCTTATCAAAAGATGTATTTGAATCACCTCTGCTAAAAGTGATAAATATTCTATATAATTATCCCTCTGTCCGCATCCGCAATATTTTTTGAATACATTTTTGTTGATATGTTATCAGCATAACATTTCCTGATCACTAAAGTCCCCTGGTTCCCAGTAATGGTGCTATAAAACAAGTAGAAATCTGTTCTCAGATTATCATGAATTTTTTTTCTAGTGAATATTTGATTCAAGTATAGGAGACATTGTCAGACTTTAATAACTTGACAACTTGAGATGGATATAAAACATAATTACTCTTTCTTCCGCTCTATCAAGATGCACCTAATTTAGGTTGAAAAGCACTCAGAGAATCATCCCCTCAGAGGTTCTTGCCGTTCGCAAAGCAGGTGTGCTGCACAGATACGCTGTCTGCACCACGTAGGGTTTGGTCCAGCCCAGCAGGACCACTGTGAGTGAGGTGAGTAAGGGGTTTATTGTAGACCTTACACAGGGGATAGCTAAAGGATCCAAGTCCCAAGACCACACAGGGGAGCTGTTGATGAAAACCATTGATATTAAAGAAGAAATTATTCCGATGCTTGTTAAAGATTGCAAGGAAGACTTTATAGAAGAGACTATGGCGGTGAGGGGAGAGATTGAACCCAACTATAAATACAAGCAGGACAAAGGGGTTTACAGCCAGTGAGCAGGGCAGAAGGTCAGTGGATGGAAAAGTAGTAAGAGGCGCCACGTGAGGAGTAAAGGAGATTCTGGCTAAGCTAACTGGCAGGATACCTGTTATCAGATACCAAGGGTGGGGGGATTTTTTTTTCCTAAAATGATTTAGCAGGATTCTTGCTAAAGCTGGACTAAGATTCTTGCTAAAACTGGGGGCCAAGATTGGGGCCTACATTAAAAGAGGGTTTAAAAAAAAAATAGCCGGGCGTTGTGGCAGGTGCCTATAGTCCCAGCTACTTGGGAGGCAGAGGCAAGAGACTCGCTTGAGCCAGGAATTGGAGGTTGCTGTGAGCTGTAATGCGACAGCACTCTATCCAGGATGACAGCTTGAGGCTCTGTCTCTAAAAAAAAGGTGGGGGGAGGGGTTTTAGAGGAGCCTAACTCAAGTTTGGTCAAAAAGGAGAATCTTTGTTATGGGCTTTGCCTCCAAAGTGATGGGCCTGAAGCTGTTGTAGCTCAGCAGGGCAAGGCAGCAGGAGGAAAAGCTGCAAGCAAAACGGGGAAAGCAGAGACGGCCTCGTGAGGGTAAACTGGTGACAGCCTTGTCTGTTTCTCACCACTCCCAGCCTGGGTGTCGTGTCCAGGCTCTTGCCCCTCAAAGGTCCACACAGCCTGGCCCAGGACACAGAGAAGCTATAACAGAGGATCTGTTAGACTTGGAAGAGCTGCTGCCCCACCACAGGAGAGGTGAGCCGACAGATTAGCCACAGTATTAAGTTGTACTTGGGGCCCTGAACCGACCTTCCAAAATGTAGAAGTTGGTCCCTGGCCCCTCTGCCTTCCAATCTCAGGCAAATTTTTCTTGTGATCAGTCCTAACTAAGTACCGTATAGAGAAGAGATTATGGGAAGCACAGTTCCTGCTAAGCTGGATTGGCTCAGTACAAAACCGCCTTGGTATCCAGAAGTCCCTTCATGTCTAAATTGATCCTAAGATGGATTTCAGCCTCCCAGAGATAACATATATTCAGTAAAGACTATGACAACACAGGATTTCAATTCATTTGCAAATTTTTCTCTAACTTTACTGTCTAATATAGGAAACCTTGTTACCAGCAAAGAGATACTTTTACTAGAATAAACATCGGTTTAAAGCAACATTCAATGCATTATCACTAACGGAACATTTTTAGAATGGAAAGCTACTGATTACTTCTCCATTTCCACCCAACTGCCTTTTATCATCTCAGCTCTCCTCATACTATCTTCTTTGTAATTCCCACAAGTCACAAGTATTTAAACCCCAAATATGAGGCCCTTGTTTCTCTCTAGCATGTGGCTTCTATCAATTCCACTAAGTCCCTTCTTCAAGATTACATATATCTAAACTATGACTATGAATGGGAACTGAGTTCAAGTGCTTTCTCATAGAGCTTTCTGGCCTCATGCAAATTAGGATATGAGGTATGTCACCTGATTCTTCATCTATGAAAACCCAAATGAGCTTCTGAGACCGGCAACATCCTTCGAATACTACGAGACCTACAGATGTCCCTGCCCTTATCAGAAAATTCCTGCAGGGAGACAGTAACAAGCTCAGCTTTGCCTGAAGCTGTCTCTTGGCCCCCAGAGACACTCCTTCCTACACAATACTGGCACTGGCTCCAAGAGAAATGCATTCTCCATCGCTTACCAGAAACATTACAATTAAACTTGAACACTTGGCAGATTCGATGGAACTGAATGATCCCTGCTTTTTCAACTATGTTCCTCTTACTCTGAAAACTAACTCTGTTAGGATATCTTCACTGCAGTGGCATCTGTTAATACTTTAACTAGATAACATAGCATATTATCCCTATCCTGAAAATTCATCAGGAGTTGGATTAGAAGATTGGGATTTTAATTCTGGCATCTCTAGGTCTCAACATAGAAAGTAAAATCCTGGTCAGCGGTGGTGGTTCAAGCCTGTAATCCTAGCACTTTGGGAGGCTGAGGTGAGTGGATTGCCTGAGCTCAGGAGTTTGAGACCAGCCTGAGCAAAGCAAGATACTGACTCTAAAACCCCGCCAGGTATTGTGGCGGGCGCCTGTAGTTCCAACTACTTGGGAGGCTAAGGCCCAATGGTCACTTGAGCCCAAGAGTTTGAGGTTGCTGTGAGCTATGATGCCACAGCACTCTACCCAGGGTGACAAAATGAGACTCTGTCTCAAAAAAAGAAAAGAAAAGAAAAAGAAAGTAAGTAAAAACCCACATCTTTGGTGCTATTGTGAAGTGCAAATGAGACAGTAGGTTTCCCACCCTCATCCATAACAGCCCCTGGCCAGTCTCCCACCCATCTCTTTGGTACGGAAACAGCATCTCCTTCCTGCACTGGCCGTATGGCTTGGGTGATAGAGTACTTGTAGCAGCCCATGGGCTTAGGAGCCTCCTCACTCTACACAGAGCCATTGTTCCTTCCACACAGGCAGACCTGCCCCCACCGTGCACCACTTCCACTTACTGGGAATGGGGGCTCCTTCCACATTTATGATGATTTTTTCTCCTTCTCTCTCAGTATCCCTGCTTTAGCGCCTGTAGCCCAGTTTATATTACCTGGAACTAGCAAAATACCATAAAAATATTAATGCAGACTCAGTGCCTGTGGCTCAAGCAGCTAAGGCTCCAGCCACATACACCTGAGCTGGCGGATTCAAATCCAGCCCGGGCCCGCCAAACAACAATGACGGGTGCAACAAAAAAATAGCTGGGTGTTGTGGCCCAGCTACTTGGGAGGCAGAGGCAGGAGAATCTCTTGAGCCCAGGAGTTGGAGGTTGCTGTGAGCTTTGATGCCATGGCACTCTACCCAGGGTGACAGCTTGAGGCTCTGTCTCAAAAAAAAAAAATTAATGCAAAAAAAATTGCTATTATATGATATACATTTTTATTAATATAAGCCATGCTTTTCTCCTTCTTTCGCTGTTTTATTTTAGGGTCAATAATTTGCTATTTTTTCTAAAAATATTCCTAAGGTAAGATCAACTATTTTATTTCATTTTTCCTATCTTTTTTTCCTTCAAGTAACTTTTTTTTTTTTTGAGACAGAGTCTCACTCTGTCATCCTTAGTA
Source organism: Perodicticus potto (assembly GCA_963574655.1). NCBI lineage: Eukaryota > Metazoa > Chordata > Mammalia > Primates > Lorisidae > Perodicticus > Perodicticus potto. The sequence continues at coordinate 8,495 of CAUYRH010143950.1, forward strand.
AAGTGCCATAGTGTCACAGCTCACAGCAGCCTCCAACTCCTGGACTTATGTGATTCTCTTGTCTCAACCTCCCCAGTAGCTGGGACTACAGGCACCTGCCACAACGCCTGTCTATTTTTTTGTTGCAGTTTGGCCGGGGCCGGGTTTGAACCCACCACCCTCGGTATATGGGGCCGGTGCCCTACCCACGGAGCCACAGGTGCTGCCCTCCTTCAAGTTACTTTAAGTGTTGATTATAATAAATGGCAAATACACATAGCTTAATGAAAATTAGAGCTAATGTATTCTATATTTACATTTAAATTACAGAAAAATAAATACAGGTACATGGACACCGTAACCAACAGTAGTTGCTAGGTTTACAAAGTATCTCGTGCCTGTAAAGACTACTGAAGCACAATCAGTTTCAATTTCCCTTCCCTCTTCTCCTCCATCCTGATCTATCCCCATCCTGAGTAAGCAGAAAAAAAGCAAGTTCAGACTCTCAAGGACATCTGGTCAGTAGATCACACATAATTAAAAATATCAATCTTTATTTTAAAACGTTAAACTTACTACAAGATGATCCAAAAAGATCTAATATGGCTTCTTTAAACATGTTGTATTTGAAATAAGAAAATTTTCACTTATAACTAATATTTTTGAAGTAGCAATAGCATTTCATGAAGATGTTGCCTCTTTCAAATATTGAATAAGATCTTCTCTTTCTTTCTTCTTTTTAAGACCAGCAAAGATCATTTTAGTTCCAGGAATATATTTCTTTGGGTTCTCCAAATATTCCATCAGAGTTTCTTCTCCCCAGATTATACCTATAAAGGTGAAAATAAGTTTTAAGGTTGTGTAGCTACATTTGTATGGCTTAATTTCTGATGTGACCACATATGTGAACAAAAGATTACTCTTGAATTCAATAGAAAGACTGTTTATAACTGGGAGTACTTACAGATTCTGACCTATAAGAAAATTTCAAAATTATTCTCTACTCCTTGGCTTCTCCATAGAAATCCAACAGTCACATGCTGGTTAGGATTATCCAATTATAGCAATGAACTATCATCACCCCAGACATGTTGTCATTACCTCATCTTCTTACAATCACAATGAGTTCCTTCTAGAAAATATCTTAGACATCATTTAATCCAAACCTCGTTTTTCAGATAAGTAAATGATGGCCCAAAGAGAGGAATGTAACTTTTTCTAAGAATACAAAGCCAGGTGGAGTCAAGAATTTGTGACTACTAACTCATATTTCTATATTATTTCTACTAATCATACCAAGCTCGCCAACAAAATATATTGTTTCACAAATCCAGTTTTAAGATGAATGAAAATGCATTTTTTCCTTCAAAAAGAACATGGACAAAAAGAACCAAATTGCTAACTTCACTTTTGAGGATGCACTATTGGAGCTATTGGCTTCAAACTTGATATCATCAGAAGGCTCCCAAGGACATGGACACTGGAGTGAACGGACACCTTCCACTAATGACCTCAGGAAGAGGGAAGAGAGCTCCAAGGTATGCGATACACTTTGTAAGGCAAAGTCAAAACCCTCTGGTTGGCTCAAAAAGAATAGGGTATATCAGCTGACCATGAAAGTCTCCTTAAATGTAGCATGACACCAGGAGAGCCACGATTAATGAATAAAGTACACGCATCCTTGAAAGGAGGAATCTAACTTACTATAGGACAGAAGAGAAACTACAAGAGTTAGAGCGCCCTAGGGCCGCCAGTCTCTGCCAGCTGAAATAGAGAGCAAAGTAACACCTCCACCAAAGCATACCAGAACAAACGTGCACATTCAAATATACACACTTCTCTAACATAACTGTGCGTGAGGAAGACCTCGGAGCTAACCGCAAAACTGAGATCCTCACCTGAACGACAAATAACGAGTCCAAGAAGATCTTAATCAAAATATGATTAATAATCAAAACAGTAAGTGCAAAGAAGTACTAAAAATACATACACACACCCTACACAAACACAGCAGAAAGGAAAAGAAAAAACAAGAGCTAAATGAAAAATATCCATAGATACAGAAGATATTCAGGGGAAGGAGACGCAAGATCTGCACAATTGGTGACCCAAATAATATTTTTAAAAGGTAAATAAAATAGAATAAAATCATTAGAACCTATTATTTAGGAAAATTTTCAAAAATAAAAGTCCTGCATTAACCATTTGGAAGAGCTCAACACATCCCAGGAAATACCGAAATAGGTCAATCAAGAACTGAACACAGCCTAGCAAAGTTACTAAATTTCAGTAAGAATGTTACTGAAATTTAAGGGAAAAAGAATAAAACAAAAATAAAACCAAGTAACTCATAACAAAAAACCATCAGGCTAGTTTCATATTTTTCCAAACAATAATTTAACATGAAGGATACAAACTCCTGAGGAACTAAAGTATCTTCCAGTAATCTTATGCCTTTATATTGTCATTCAAAGGTAATGACAATCCCCAGATGTTTTCAAACATCTAAGAACATAGAAAATATAGCTTCAGCAATTCTTGGCGTTCTTTCTAACAGAAAACTATCCATTAGCCAAAAAGGATAAATAAAGATAACATGGTAAAAGGTGGGAATATCCACTAGTTCCTTTTAAATGTAGAATAAATATTAAAACAATTGTGATAATTATGGTTACATGGAATGTAAATTATAGGTATCATATGTAACATCAGAGTAGAAAAACAATGGAAATAGCAAGAGTTAGGAGACCGTGTGAAAAAATGGGAGGTTGTTTGCATAAATACTTTGAATTTTCTCATCCTTCATGTTAGAGGATAAAGAAATTTTGCTTAAAATAGGTAAATCAAATAGTAGAGGCAAATGGATATATTCGAAGTACAAATGTGGCCACCAAAAAAAAAAAAAGAATTTTACCAGAATTAGTTGGTAGAGGGAGAGGAATAGGGAAAGGTCAGGAAAAGTGAACGTACATAATTTCATTGTCACGCATCCTGAGAAATAGTCTTCTGAATAATTTGTATTTTTGTATAATGTTACACAGATTTCAAAATATTTTAAATTGATTCAGTGTGTCCTATCGTATCCATTACAAGATTTCACATGACAATAGGCAAAAGATAAAGACTAATCCCTAATAAATTAGTTTGTAACCCCACAATATGATTTCTTTAAAAGCCCAAGAAAACCCAGGTTTGAATCCTAGTTCTGTCACTTTATTATCATAGAAACCTAGAAAAATCATGATTAATTTAAACATTTTAAAACCTGCTTCTTTATCACTGCCATAAGTGCAAACAACCCCTCAATTCACCATAATGATATTAGGATTAAAGGAAAAATTGTATCCATTTAACACTGTTTTTAAAAACACACTATAGATGGTTCAGCATCACTAAAGAATAGGGAAATGTAAATCGAAACCACATGAGATAGCACTTCAAAGCCATCAGGATGGCTATTACCAAAACAATGAAAAACAAGTGTTGGTGAAAATCTGGAGAAACTGGAACCCTTGTGCATTACTGGTAGAAACATAAAACGGTGCTGCCAACTGTGGAAAACAGTATAGCTGTTCCTCAAAAAATTAAACACAGAATTATCATAGGACTCAGCAATTCCACTTCCAGATAGACACCGAAAGAAAACAAAAGTGGGGACTCAACATATACTTGCACACCCATACTCGTAGCAGCATTATTCACAATAGTCAGAAGGTGGAAGCAACCCAAGTCTCTAAAAGGAATGAATGAATAAACAGAATATGTTGTCTACTTTAACTAGAATGGAGTTAAAGCCTTTAGCCTTTCAAAAGAAGAAAACCCTGACACATGGTACAACATAGATGAACCCTGAAGACACTTTGCTAAGTGAAATAAACTAGTCACAAAAGGACAAGTACAGTAGATTCCCCTCAGTAAGGGACACAGAATAGTCCAATTAACAAAAGACAGGATCGGCACCTGTGGCTCAATGGGCTAAGGCGCCAGCCACGTACACCTGAGCTGGCAGGTTCGAATCCAGCCCAGCCCGCCAAACAACAATAACGGCTGCAACCAAAAAATGGCCAGGCGTTGTGGCCGGTGCCTGTGGTCCCAGCTACTTGGGAGGCGGAGGCAAGAGACTCGCTTGAACCCAGGAATTGGAGGTTGCTGTGAGCTGTGATGCCACAGCACTCTATCCAGGGTGAC
>CAUYRH010143951.1:0-24445 GCA_963574655.1 Perodicticus potto
CTGTAGTCCCAGCTACTTGGGAGGTGGAGGCAGGAGACTCGCTTGAGCCCAGGAATTGGAGGTTGCTGTGAGCTGTGATGCCACAGCACTCTATCCAGGGTGACAGCTTGAGGCTCTGTCTCAAAAAAAAAAAAAAAGAAAGAAAGAAATTAGGAGCAAATCTTTCTTTCCCCTTTACAAAGGAGAACAACTCGACAAAGGGTAATGGATTCCTTGCTAACTATAGGTCCAAGCTTAAAAAGGAGTCCTTACTCACACAGTATTGGCAGAAGTATCAATTGGTACAAGCTCTTTGGAAATCTGTTTGACAGTAGCTAATAAAAATTAATATATGCTGCATAAAACAGTTCCATGCTGTGCACTTTATCTAAGAGAAATGATTGTACTTGTCCACATAAACATATGTACAGAAATATTCACAGAAGCTCTATTAATAATAGCCAAACCCCAGAAACAACCCAACTGTTCATCAACAGTAGAGTGGATAAATGTGGTATATTCACATATAGAGTACTACAGAGCAATGAGAGAGAATAAAATACTGAAATATATGTCAATGTGGCTGAATCTCATGGTTATATAAACCCAAAAGAAAACATTCAGAGTGATTTTATTTATTTGAAGTTTAAGAAGTGGCAAATTGAATCTATGATGACAGAGGTCAGAGTAGTGAACTTTGGGGTGTTGATCATGAGAGGGTATGAAAAAGCCATTTGGGTGCTGGGAATATTGATAGCATCATCTGGGTGGTAGTTACACAAGCATTCAGCTGCATATAAATTAAATATTACTAGAAAAATAGATAAAAAGGGGAAAAAAAGAGTTGTTTTCCACTGATAGGGTTGTCTTGAGGGGCTGCCATATGGGGCATCCCGACAGCTGTGCCTGATTGGAGCAGCCGGGGCTGGGTGTGTCTTCAGGCCCCATTCTACAATAGTCCATCACTCGTGCTGTAGTCGATACCTGCTGCGTGACAGCCGCCAGTCTCAGGGCTCAGTCAACACCTGTGCACCAAGCCCGGGTCTCAGACTGCTTCCACCTGCAGGCTGAGACCACTCGGGCTCTAGGACAGCTTCTAGTGTGTCAAAGAATTACCTGGTGATGCTGTTCAAATACAGCCTCTGATCTAGTAGGGCCTGAGATTCTGAGTTTCCAGTTGATGCTGATGCTGCCAGACAAACTAGGGGGGATAAGGTTTTAGGGGAAGGCAGGATAGTATAAGTGTCTTGGCTCTGCCATTTATGAGCTCTGTAATCTTTGCCAAATGACTTGACCTCTCTGAACCACTATTTCTTCTTCTATAAAATGGCAAGGGGGAGTAGTTTGGGTGGGATGGGGAGGAGCAGGTGAGAACCATCTTTTAGAATGGTGCAGATTAAAAAGGATAATGTACATAAAGTGTTTAGCACAGTGCCTGGCTCATAGTAAACACTCATGAATTACTAACCTGTTATATTTATTATTTTTAATAAAAGAGACTTAGGTCATAATTTGGAGAAAGGTGAACGTCCTTAATAAATCAGGAACTTATGAGCATTTATTTCCCTTGTAGCCCATTGAAGGAGGATGTTTTCTCACTTCTCTTTTCTTCCACTTCAGCCCATAATCCTCCCTCTGGATTTATCCCCCCCCTTCATTATCCAGATAAGATGTGTTACCTCTTTACCCCCCCCACCCCCTCACCCCCAGCTAACCCAAATCTCACAAAGCTGGAAGAATTCAGGCAGAACTGAAACTTAAAGCCAGGCAGATTGTCAGATTGTGCCCAGAGGTGATGTCTTTGTTAAAGAAATATCCTCCCCTCCTAGGCTCCTTCTGGCCGAGCAGGCCTAGCTCCAGAGAGTGGAGGTGGTGGGGCTGGGTCCCTGCGCCTGCCCAGGCCAGACTGCTCCCCTCAGGCTCCGCCCCTGCTTCTCCAGCACCAGGCCCCTCTGGAGGAAGACATATGTTTCCCAATCTGTGGGGCTGTCAGTTGGTGTCTTTTTCAAGAACCGAATTAACTTGTCGTCCTAGAGGGAAAAAAAGAGAATGCTTGGCGTTGTGTTGTCTGCAGGGTACTAGGCCTGGCCTGGGTCCAGGTTTGGGGTGCTTCTCTTAGGTGGGAGGTAGAGGAGTTCTAAGGCACAGTTTGGTTTAATTCTAAAACGTGAAACTCTGTTTACCGAGTGCCAGGCACTACACCAGGCGCTGATGGCTCCAAAATAGCTAATCAAACCAACAATGACATGCACCATGGAGCAGGGAGATAGAAAAGAAGCAACTGTAATGTCCTAAGAGAAATGCTTAGGTAGGGGGTGTACGTGGGGAAGAGGAGGAAAGACAGCCCGGGGGTGGGGGTGGGGGTGGGGTGGTAGCCAGCCTTCAAAGACGGCCTCCCAATGAACCACATTTTCTTTTTTTGAGACAGAGTCTCACTCTTTTGCCCAGGCTAGCGTGCCATGGTGTCAGCCTAGCTCACATCAACCTCAAATTCCTGGGCTCGGAGGGGTCCTCCTGCTTCAGCCTCCCGAGTAGCTGGGACTACAGTCGTTTGCCACAACGCCTGGCTAATTTTTCTATTTTAGTATAGATATTCTTGCTCCGGCTGGTTTTGAACTCCTGAGCTCAAATGATCCTCTTGCCTCAGCCTCCCAGACTGCTAGGATGATAGATGTGAGCCACCTCGCCTGGCCTGAACCACACGTCTTGATACACCTGTCCTTGTGTAGACCCTCCCCACGTTGAATCTGGAGGGGCCTGTGTAACCAGTAGAATTTGGTGGAAGTGGTGCTGTGTGACTTCCAAGGCTGGGTTATAAAAAGCCTTACAGGTTCTGCCTGGTTCTCTTGGAACACGTGCTCTGGGTGAAACCAGCTGTCATGTAAAAAGTTGGACGATGTTGAGATCGCCATGCTGTGACCACCATGCTGTGACCGCCATGCTGTGAGGAAGCCCAGCCTAGCCAAATGAAGGCATCACAGGAAGACAAAGAAATCCCATCCCAGTCAGCAGTTGTTTCACGCATCTCAGCCAGGCAGCAGGTGGTGTGAGCAGGAACTCTGCCGGGCCTTAAACCACTCCAGCCCCGTTGGCCATCTCACTGCACCTGCGTGAGAAACCCCAGGAGAGAACCTTGCAGCAGAGTTTCAGACATCCTTCTGCACATCGAACAACTGTGAACAACAATAATAAATTGTTGCTCTAAGCCGCCAAGGCTGGAGTGATTTGCTGTACACCTACAGGTAGAAAGAGAAGAAGAGTTTCTGGGAGAAAGGAGCCTGAGCAGGGAGGTGAAAAGTAGATTGTGGGTGGGGAGGAGCATTCCAAGGAGAGGTTTGTCCTGAAACCCCACACAGGAAGGAAGATCAGGATGGGCTATTGAGGAAACAGGAATAGTTAAATATTAATAGGGAGCAAAGGCAGAGAGGGGAGTGAGCCAGGAGCCAGTACAGGGATTCTAAATGACATACTGTGTGCTTTGTGGGAGCTCTGTATTTATTTACAATTTTGAGAGGTGAAGACATGAACTTTCCCTACAAATCTCTGTGTGTGTATCATTGTCCACAGCAGCTGCAACAGAAGCCACTCAGATAGTTTGGTGAGCCCACGCCTGTAACCCTAGCACTCTGGGAGGACCAGACAACGGGTTGATTGCTTGAGCTCAGGAGTTCAAGACCAGCCTGAGCAAGAGCGAGACCCCATCTCTAATAAAAATAGAAAAACTAGCCAGGCATTGTAGCAAATGCCTGTAGTCCCAGCTACTTGGGAGGCTGAAGCAGGAGAATGATGTGAGCCCAGGAGTTTGAGGTCGCTGTGAGCTATTATGCCATGGCACTCTACTCCGGGCGGTACAGTGAGAGTCTGTCTCAAAAAAACAAAAAAAGTCAGTTTGGTGAAAACAAAAGTTAAGTGGCCTCATTGGCTTAAAGGAAGAGGGGAGAGGGTTAAGCACTGTGTATGGCCCTTTGACTATTTTTTCCAAGCCTGGAAAAGTCCTAGATTCCATATTAAAGGCATCCAGAAACCGCTTCCTCACAATTGGTGATTTATCTGCAACATACCTGCCCTCCAGAGTTGGGAAATGTGTGATTTAATTTATACCAAGCCAGGTCTTCCCAAAGTCTCACTCATGGCCACTTTCACCTCTGGCCCCGGCTAATAAGGGAGGGCCGTTCCCAGGGCTGCCGCTGCCTTCTCATCCACTTACCTTCCTAAGCCTCCTTGCCGTCTGCTGTAAAATGGGCCGGTACTGCCACCTGATATTGAGAGCCGAGTAAGAGCAAGGAACTCCTCGCACAGGCCGCCTTCAGCAGACAGAGGCAGTCGTCACTACTCTCCTTGCCTTGCTGAGCTGGTCTTATCCTCAAGCCCACACTGAGAGTAGCAGAGCTGTCCTCAGCTGACATTGCTGGTGGGTCAGCCCTCACTTTGTCCCTGCGTGCAGATGGTCTTACAGTCTCTGGCAGCCGCTGATATTAATTAATAGCTCACATTTCTTGAGACCTCACTATGCTACAAATGAGTTTTCTCCTCTAATCCTTGTAAAACTCCTGCATACTGGAAACATTTTATATTCGCAGAAATTGAGGTGGAATGAGGATAACGTGCCCAAAGCTATGAGGCCAGAAAGAGGCCGGGCTGGAATGGGAATACCCCCGAGACTGCCACTTAGCTGCTGCCCAGCACTGCCTCCCGAAGGGCCCGGCCCAGGAAGGGCCAGGATGGAGAAGCTAGCACCTCTCCCTGTTCCCAGAAGCAGATGAACCACAACTCGTCTTTGTTCAGGCACAGCCTCTTCAATTAGCACATCTGGTGGCTTTATCTTTTCCTGCAACGTCCAAGTGTAAAAGCAACAAAGGAAGGAGGCACTGAATCCCAGTTTCCCATAATTGCTAGTGGGAGATATCCTCAGAAAATGCCATATGAGGGCTGTCCGGAAATTACCTGGCCGTGGATATCTCTATTTTTCACATTACATGCTGGACAGTTCCCAGAAAGCTCTTGTGTGTCATCCTGTGGTTTTGAAGAGTGATCAGGAGCTTACATTAGAAAATTCATCCAATGATGACAAGAACTTGTTTTTCTTCATATCTTGCCCTCTCTGTACTCAGAGGAGTGCCTGGCCCATAGTAAATGTTAAACAAACAAGTTCCTGGGGGCGGCGCCTGTGGCTCATCAAGTAGGGCACCAGCCTCATCTACTGAAGGTGGCAGGTTCAAACCCGGCTTCCGCCAAACTGCAAAACAGAAAAATAGCCGGGCATTGTGGCAGGCGCCTGTAGTCCCAGCTACTCGGGAGGCTGAGGCAAGAGAATCGCCTAAGCCCAGGAGTTGGAGGTTGCTGTGAGCTGTGTGATGCCACGGCACTCTACCAAGGGTGCTAAAGTGAGACTCTGTCTCTACAAAAAAAAAAAAAAAAAAAACAAAGAAAAAACACAAACAGTGACTGAATGGGTGGACACAGAGTCTGCTTCTCTATTGGGCTCAGGAGACATGGTGCTTGGGGTTCAGATACGGTTAGGGGCCCATGGTAATGTTATAACTTTCGTTTCTTATACTAACAGAAGATATCAAAATAGTAAATATGTAATAATGAGCTGGCCTGCATTACATTTTTAATACCAATACAGTCATAAAATAATTTTTAATTGTTTTCAATGGAGTAATGGCCCATGCGAGTTCTAACGCAATCCTGAGTGAAGATAATGTGTAAATGCTCCAAGTCGGATAGAGTTAATGTCTATTAGAGTGATGACCACTGCCTGCCCCCTCCCAAGGACCTCTTCTTCTGCACACCAGCGCTGATGGGACCAGAGTGAGCCCCTGACCAGGAGCAGCGAATCGGGGCTCTGGAGGATAGTCCCAAGCAGGACGTGCTCTGCCCAAGAGGTGCTACCACAAGCAGCGGCCATTCCAAAGGACGTGAAGCTGAAGTACGAGGACAGAATCCGTAACTAGTGAGAGAAAAAGCTAGAGAAGACAGAGAAATGGAGACAAAGTTAACTGAGTCATGGGAACTGTGGGTTAGCTCCACTAGGGCTGGGGCTAGAGCTAACCAATCTGGTTCCTGGGTGGACTTTTTTATTTTTATTCATTCCTTTTTTTTTTTTTTTTTTTTTTTTTGACAGAGTCTCACTTTGTCACCCTTGGTAGAGTGGTGTGGTGTCTTAGCTCACAGTAACCTCATACTCTTGGGCTCAAGCAACTCTCTTGCCTCAGCCTCCTGAGTAACTGGGACTACAGAAGCCTGCCACAACGCCCAGCTATTTTTTAGAGACGGGGTCTTGCTCTGGTTCAGGCTGGTCTTGAACTCATGAGCTAAGGCAATCCACCTGCCTCGGCCTCCCAAGTGCTAGGATTACAGGCGTGAGCCACAGCACCTGACCCTGGATGTACTTTAAATAGAACATCCACCTGCATTTATCGAGTGCCTTCTATTTGCTGGGTTTTGGGCCAAGTGGCTTATATGCTTCATCTCATTTAACCTCCCAACTACCCAATGAAGGTGATTTTACACATATCTTTATCCTATTTCCCAAATATGAAAAGAAAGCTTAATTTATTTGCTCAAAGTCCCATAGCTAGCAATTGGAAGAATGAGGTCTCAAGCCCAGCCTGTTGGACTTTAAAGCCCACGATTTAACCAATAAACCTCCTTGCCTTGCCAAATTCCAAAGTCTATTCCAGTCTCCACAAAGCTCAACAGCTCACCTTTCTTGGTTTTTTCTTGAGATCCTTATCTTCAACATGTTATATGTGTTCTTGCAACTCTCTTGACTAAGGACTTAAAGCAGATACTCGACTAGTTTGAGTATCTGCTTTTTTCCCCCCTATTTTTAGTAGAGACTGGGTCTCACTCTTGCTTTGCCCACCACGCCTAGCTGAGTTTCTGTTCTTTGTCTGCAAAACACCAACAGTCCAGGGCGGTGCCTGTGGCTGAATGAGTAGGGCACCGGCCCCATATACTCAGGGTGGCGAGTTCAAACCCAGCCCTGGGCAAATTGCAATTAACAAACAAACAACCCACCAACAGTCCAGGAGAATGCCAAGAAGAAGAAAAGACCTGGCATGAACCATAGTAAGACATGAAAGGAGAAACTGGTGAGGAGCTGCATCTGGGTACAGAGAAGCAACTCCAGTTTGCCAGATCATGGTGAGGGTGAACTTCAAATGTTTGGGAAGAGGCCAGATTAGGGAGACCCCAGGGAGCAATACCAAAGAGGTTATTCTTTCCCCTGTAGGCAATGGGCTTAAATGGGAAGAACCAGGAGGATACGTGTACAACACAACGTTTAAGAAGCTTTATGTGGTGGCTTAACCAGAGTGAATCTGCCATAAAGAGAAAAGAGGCGAGAAACAATTTTTACTACAGTAGAAGAAAGATAACCAAGTTTATACTTGGGTGGTAGCGTGGAGAGTAGGGAGTAAGTGCATTGTAAAAAAGATTGCACAAGAGTGATTAGAGGAAGGCAGAGGGGGAGCCAGAGGGAGGAGCCTTCTATGATGATATCCAGAAAAGTGCTCTGAAGCTCAATGGCAGAGATTTCCAGTTGTCCACAGTAACCCTTTGCCCTTTTTTCTTGTGTACAAAAGTTTGTGGTTTTCAGCTTGGGCACACGCTGCCCAGGATAAACCCTGTACTCTCCAGCCTTCCCGTGCTCAGGCGTGTTTATGAGTGTCTCCTGTAGAACAGGGCACTGGGGTCTCTGTTGTGGTCGTCACCGACTGGGAGCAGCTATGGGAAGAGAGGTCTTGGTCACAATGTGGTGGCAGATTCAGATTTGGAGAGCGGCAGCTGGGACCATTAGTCAATTATCCTCTCTCTCCAAGGCAGGAATCTGAGAGGTTCATTTTTCACTGATGCCACATGTTTGTTCTTTTTTTCGTTTCATTTCTTCTTGCTAGTTCCAAGATCAGATGGGTTCTCCCCTAATAACTACAAGATGGCTGCCACATCTCCAGTATCACATCTTACCAGGTAAACCAATGGGAAAGAGGTCTGACCTTTTCCCCAGCAGTCCTTGTATAAGAGTCATTGTGTCTCATTGGTTCTGATTGGGTCACATGTTCACATCTGAACCAACCACTGCAACAAGTGAACTATGCCTGGCTAATTGGCTGAGGTCTAGACCACAAGCTCTACCCTTAGAAATAGGGATGACACTCTGGCCAGACTCTGGGGTCAAAGAGTAGGGGTGGGTGAGTCCCCAGAGAAAAATGGAAGAGGGGAAATTAACCTGCAGGGACAACAATAAATTGTCCTTGATAATAGTATTCAATGTCCTCATACTTATTTCTTCCTAGAGCCCTGTTTTCAGGAAGCATCTTTTTTCTAAATTACTTATGCAAAGAACATATTGAGAAATGCTAGACCTTAGAAATCTAAGAAGTGTATTTTATCCGCTTAATTACACCTCTGGTTATTTTTTATAAATAGGTCATTAGAGTTAGGAATATTAGTAAAGAAAAACAATCTCCAAATTCACTGGGGCCACCTGGTTGATTAAAACATCCACTGACCTCTTGTTCTATTCTGTTTTCTTCAAGAATTTTTTTTCAAAAACAAATTGAGAATTTGCCAGATTTTTGTATTTTTAACAGAAAAGATAATGGGACGCCATATGTTTCTCCGACGTGTCCTTACTGACCTTTCCATTGCATCTCAAGTGCCCCTAATGCCTCCTAGATGGGAATTGATTAGAGGTCTTCATTCTCCTCTTATCACTGAACTGCACCTATGGGAAAAAAGGCCAGGCCTTTCCCCTTTCATCTGCTCTAGGGATTAATGTCCAGATAAAATCCTAATAGAAAGAAACAATTTAGATCCAGCAACTGTGAGCCAGTAGGACTAAGTGGCCAGTATTTTTAAATACTGTGTCCTGACATGTGTGAAATGATCATATCATCACTGATTCTGGGGCGTTACATGACAATAAAAGCGCCTTTAAAAAAATCCATCACAGCACCTTGTAGCTAATGGACTCTATTTTAAGGTTTACAAAAAATAAATCGTAAATACCATTCTTAATCTTCTGCAGTTTATCTTTAGAATAAATAATAAGATTAGCAATAATAATAAGAAAAAGGATAGCAGCAACAGCTAGTATTTATGAGGCCCTTTCTATATGTCAGGCACTCTGCTAATACTTCACATGTGGCTCGGTGCCTGTGGCTCAAGCGGCTAAGGTGGTAGCCATATACACCTGAGCTGGGGGTTCGAATCCAGCCCGGGGCCCGCCGAACAACAATGACAACTGCAACCAAAAAACAGCCAGGCGTTGTGGCAGGTGCCTGTAGTCCCAGCTACTTGGGAGGCGGAGACAGGAGAATCACTTGAGCCCAGGAGTTGGAGGTTGCTGTGAGCCTTGATGCCACAGCACTCTACCCAGGGCGACAGCTTGAGGCTCTGTCTCAAAAAATAAATAAATAAAAAAAATAAAAAAAAATAATATTTAATATCTGTTATATTTTTTAATCTTTTTTTTTTTTTTCTGCGACAGAATCTGGCTTGGCCACCCTTGTTAGAGTGCCATGGTGCCATAGCCCCCAGCAAACTCAAACTCTTGTGCCTCAGCCTCCCAAGTAGCGGGGACTACAGGCACCTGGCACAACACCCGGCTACTTTTAGAGACAGGGTCTTGATCTTGCTCAGTCTGATATTGTTTAATCTTTACAACCATGTAACGGGTAAGGTGATATTATTGTTCCCATTTTACAGATGAGAAAATTGAAGCTCAGCAAAATTCAGGGGCAAATTTAACACCATATAACTGGTAAGTAACAGAGTCAGAATTTGAACTCACGTCTTTCTGATTTCAGTAGTGTGTTATTAAAACTAATGTGCTATACCCTGTGATTTAATGACAGGATCTTTCTTCCCTAGCATACCTATCTCAGAGGGATACTAGGAGAATCCACTGCAGGAAAATGTGTAAAGATGTTACTTCCCTACCTGCAGGAACTGGCCCATTGGAAGCTGTGAATTTTAGTCTAACCAAACTTTTTCACGGAAGCTCAGGCCTGTAATCCCAGCACTGGGAGGCTGAGGTGGGCGGATCACCTGAGCTCACAAGTTTGAGACCAATCTGAGCTAGAACCAGACCCTATCTCTAAAAATAGCCGGGTGTTGCGGCAGGCACCTGTAGTCCCAGCTACTTGGGAGGCTGGGCAAGAGAATTGTTTGAGCCCAAGAGTTAGAGGTTGCTTTGAGCTATGATGCCAGGGCAATCTACTGAGGGCGACAAAGTGAGACTCTATCTTGAAAAAAATTAAATTAAATTAAATTATCATCTTTCATATTTGTTGAATGGCACTGCCGAAGATCTCTGATGAGCCTGTCTGCCTTGAGTTGCCAGACCAGCCCCAGTGACACGTACCAGTATTAGGGATTTTTGTTTGTTTGTTTTTGTCCAGGAATCCCCCCAAACCTAATCCTACTCAGACCAAACTTCCCCTCTCCCTCAGCCTCTTGAGTGTATCAATTAGAGTTTGTGGTCCCAAGCAATAGAAATCAACTTTAGCTAACATATAGAAGGTGGTCACACAATGACAGGAAGTAATTTTCCAAAAGGAAACCTGGGTGTTGTTAAAATGGGAAATGCGGCTGGATGTGGTGGCTAATGCCTGTAATCCTAGCACTCTGGGAGGCCAAGGCAGGTGGATCATCTGGGCTCAGGAGTTTGAGAATAGCCTGAACAAGAGCGAGACCCCATCTCTATTTAAAAAATAGAAAAAAATTAGCTGGGTGTGGTGGTACACACCCGGAGTCCCAGCTACTCGGGAAGCTGAGGCAAGAAGATTGCTTGAGCCCAAGAATTTGAGGTTGCTGTAGGTATGATGATGCCACTGCACTTTACCCAAGGTGACAGAGTGAGACTCTATCTCAAATAAAACGGAATGGGAAATGGTTCTGGGCCAAAGGATAAGACTTGAATATGGGCAGGAACCAAGACAATTTTGGAGGCTATGGCAGGAACCTTTCTGTATCATGCTACCCTGCAGTGAATAGCTTCAGTCTTGATCCTTCATTATACAGTGGTCCAGGAAAGGAAATCCACGTGGCTGAGTTTATGTGACCCCTGCTCCCTGGCCACATTAGAGTAGGCAGAGGCAAGGCCTGTTGTTTTGATTTCTATAGTAGGAGGTGGTCGTCAGGAATTTCTCTGTAGATCTTATGCATCAAAAAAGAGATAAGTCCCTCAAAATAAATCTGCATATATAGAAAATGGATCTTGGGCAGTCAAAACACGATGGCTATCTACCAATTAAAGAGAGAGATGAGCCCGAGGGCTGATGGCCAATAAGAAGCGAAGTCACAAAAGTGCCAAAGTATATTGACAACTCTGAGAACTCAACTAAACCACAAGGAACACCGTCTTTTTTTTAAACTTGTGTATTCATTTTTTTTTTTTTGCAGTTTTTGGCCGGGGCTGGGTTTGAACCCATGACCTCCGGCATATGGGGCCAGTGCCCTACTCCTTTGAGCCACAGGCACCGCCCTGTTTTTGTTTTTTTTTTTTTTAGAGTGGCTATAACAAATTGCCATAAACCGAGTGGTTAAAACAACAGAAATTTGTTCTTTCACAATTCTGGAATTGAGATATTGGCAGGACTGTGCTCCTTTTGAAGGCCCTAGGGAGGCTCCTCTGTGATGATTCCTAGCTCTTGGGGTTTCCTGCAATCCTTGGGGCTCCCGGCTACGTTGTTCTGATCCCTGCCTCTGTCTTCATGTAGCCTTTGCTTCTGTGTGTACCTCTGCGTCACCTCCTCTTTTCTAATAAGGGCACTCCACCTAAACCAGTAATGACCTCACATTAACTAATAATATCTGCGAAGATGCTGCTTCCAAATAAGGTCACATTCTGAGGTTCCCAGTGGACATACATTTTGGGGGATGCTATTCAACCGGCTTTGAACCTGAGAAACTGGTGAGCTCTGTTCCATTTAATTTCTCCCACTACTTGCTGGTACCAAATCTGGTATTTTCTTACATGCTGGCTACCTGGAAAAAATGGAAGATAAGAATTACAGTCATGTCTTGGTCTTCTACTGCATTATAATCCCACTTTACTACAAACCAGATGGTAACAAGCCAGAGGCTGTCGTCAGAAGGCCAAAGTTCAAGCCCTGGCTTGACCTTTTCACTGTCTGGGTGACACTCTTTGTGTCTGGGCTTTCTTATCCATAAAATGTAGTTGATAAAACAAAGAGTTCCTCCTTCATAAGATTGTAGTAGTAAAGTTAAATGGAGCTAAATTCTTAGCTTGGTTCCTGGCATAAGCACTAAATAAATGTTATTATTATTAATTTGTGTCTTCCTAGGGGATATAGGTATGGGAAAGGAGCTTAAAAATGATTCTCCCTTAGAAAAGTCCTACAGAATTTTAATAAAACCTTGTGGGCTTTCTTTTCTTACAGTCTTCCCCGCCCCCCGCCCCCCAGGTCCATGGGGAGCCAGGCTGGAGTATAGAACCTAAGGACAGACTGGTGGGAGAAGTGGCTCCTTAACAATCAGAGCTTTGTTCCTGGGTCAAGCTTAAGGCTCCATGTTCTCTCAGGATGAATCCTGTCCCAGAGGCTCTCTGAGGCCACATGCAAACAGACTTTCCAAGGCCTTCCCTGTCCATTTCCCAGGCACCCCCAGACAGGCCGGGGGCTCCAGCTGGGGGCCCTGCGATGCCTACTCACAGCTGAACACACAGGCTCAGTCAGCCCTCAGGCTGGACACGGTCTGGCTGGGGCACCTGAGGCCGGAGCAGATCCCTGAGGTTGTAAATCAGGCCATGCCAGGATCATCCCAGGAAGGGGATTTGGGCTTCTTTCTGTCTGAAGGCTCTGGCGCCCTGGCTTCATCTGGGGGATGGCAAATAAGACTGGCTTCTTTCTCCAGAGTAACACAGAGCTGGCCAGGGGCCAAATTGCTATTGATTTTTCTTGCTAGGGTCTGAGGTGGAGACAAGAGGTTGCTTTTTGCTTCAGCTGTGTGGGCCAGCTCCAGGGAGGGTGGGGCGGATGATGGGTGAGGGGCTCCTTTGCGGGAACCTGGGTCCCCTGCTAAAGTTGGTGGACGAGACGGCACATGTCAGCAGCAGAGTCGTGACTGTGCAGCCATTGTGTCTCATATGCAACAGAGGGTGACCTTGATGGTCCTATTGCACCCCAGCAAAGAGACAAGTGGGTTTTTTGGGTTTTTTTTTTTTACGGTTTGCAAAAATATCTTCTAGTGTCTGATTTCACAGTGGGAAGGGTTTGACACCTCCAGCTGCTTTTCCTCCTCCTGCCGGGATGAGGGGCGCTGAGCAAAGCAGAACCACAAGTTTCACGTCCAGGCCAGCCCCTGACATTGCGGCGCCTGTAGCATGAGTACAAACGGAAAACTGCATAAGCTACGTCTGGGTACTTAAAAATCACCCATCCCACTAACAAAACACGGTTTAAAATGTGTTCCACCTTCCAACGCTGACAAAGACCTCTTCCCAGTGCCCTGCAGCATGAGGACTGAGTTGTGATTTCTCACGCTCCTGGGTGCTCCACGCCAGAATGGGGTGTTGCCGGACAGCCGGCTCCTGCCCCCTGCTCACTTCCCTTCTACGCCTCTGCTGGTCCCCTTCTGCACTGTGAGAAACCTCGCTCTCTTGTGACATTCCAGCCTGCTTTTCCATGCTCTGTCCCCACCCTTGTGCACACAGCTGTCCCCTACTTGATCTTCAGTCTCCCAAAGACAGGAAGAGGCCCCACACATCCTGGAAACACTGGGGGTTCCAGTTTCCCAGAGTGGGGTCTAGAAGGCAGAGGGTGTAAGATCCTAATGAAAACAGCCTCTTGGTCCCAGGGACTCCTTGGATTTCTGTCCCTTTTGGAAGAAAGGGACAAAGCCAGAGGAGTGCCAGAGGGGGACTTTAAGGTGAGGGGCCAGGGCAAGACCCTTTTTGCCAAATTCAAAAGGCCATTCTGCCCCTACTAACATCATGAGCTTCCAGTCTGGGTTAAGTTTGGAGACCACGTTTCTATGGTAGAGAGCATGACTCCCGAAGTTTTGGGGAGATGAATCTGTGATTTCCTTTCCTCCCAAGGAAAAGGTTTACCAGGGTGTAAGAAAGGCCTCAGAATTAGGAAAGGGGGAGGAGAAAACAGCAGCAGCCGGGTCTAGAGCTGCCGGCCCTGGCCAATGCCTTGCTTTTGGCCTTCCCTCCGTCCAAGCTTCCCCTTGAAGGCAGTGCTTCCCTCCACAACCCATGTGTTTTCTGTTGTTTCCTAATCCCCCACTTGGCAGGCCCCGGAGCGCCGCATCCATATTTTTGTCTGCTCTTTTGTCTGGTGAGTTGCTTCCCACATGCCTGAGCTGGCAGCAGCGAGCCCGTGAGATGGGGCTCCTGCCCCTTCACAGAAAGATTCATCATGTTCTTTAAGAAAGCCTTTGCAGTCTTCATTTTTCTTCCCCTGGCTGGCCATCTCCCTATTATATATTTTTGAGTAGTCTTGGTGTTCCCGGCATTTTTTTTTTTTCAACCACAAAGTTGACTGTTATGTAACAGTCTCAAGGACCTGCCTCCCAGAATCTGAAGTGTCTGTTGCTATAACTACAATGCTCATAAATTCAGCCTCCCTTAAAATTATGCGTTTTCCACACTCCCCAAATGAAGACTCAGAAGGGTTGGGCTAGCTGGATTTTTAACCTTCAAGTTCATATCTAGACCCCCAAAGCTGAGCTGTCTATATTTAAAATATTTATAAAGGGACCTGGGTTTCTTTTCATTTCTCCAGACACTCTAAAGGATAAATTTTATTTCTGCATCTGGAATGAACAGACTTTCTAAACTCCTCAGGAAAGAGATTTTTGCCTCACTGCCAGATCCTATAAGAAACAAACTGAATAGGGTAGAAAGGAGAGAAAATTTATTTTTTGGTTTTTTTTTTTGAGACACAGTCTCACTTTGTCACCCTCGGTAGAGTGCTGTGGTGTCACAACTCACAGCAACTTCCAGCTCCTGGGCTTAGGCGATTCTCTTGCCTCAGCCTCCCGAGTAGCTGGGACGACAGGCACCTGCTACAATGCCCGGCTATTTTTTTGTTGTTGTTGCAGTTTGGCCAGGGCTGGGTTCAAACTCGCCACCCTCGGTATATGGGGCTGGCACCCTACTCTCTGAGCACAGGCACCACCCAAGAGGAAATTTGTGATCTTGAACTAGCCTATGGCTTTGATGCCCGGCCTGTTTTTCCTGCTATACCTTGTGTTTCCAATTTGAGCTCCTGGAACTCCATGTGGGAACCAGGTCATGTATGAGAAGGGATAAGGGGACCTTTGCAAACTGGTAGCAAGCAATTGTTACTGAGTGAAAGGAAGCTAATTCTAGAAGAAATAAGGCTGTTGCTGCTGCTTCAGGAACCTGGAGTCTTATCACTGTCCTCCACTCCTGCTGCCACTGCCCTAACCAGGGCACTAATGTCTCTTCCCTGGCATCCTCAGTAGCTCCTATGAGACAGCTGTGTCTTTCCCAGAAACATTCATCCTCTTCTTCTCTTACAGAGAATTCCAATTTGGTCGGTGATGGCAATGTGCCAAGCCAAAAACTATCTTCCCAGCCTCCCTTGGAGATTGGGGTGTATATTAGATACCTACTACTGTGCAGCAAATTACCACAAACTTGGCCACTTAAAACAATACACATTTAGCCAGGCGCGGTGGCTCACGCCTATAATCCCAGCACTTGGAAGGCCAAGACGGGTGGATTGCCTGAGCTCACAGGTTCGAGACCAGCCTGAGCAAGAACGTGACCCCATTTCCAAAAAAATAGCCAGGCATTGTGGCAAGCATCTGTTGTCCCAGCTACTTGGGAGGCTGAGGCAAGAGAATCACAGGAGCCCAAGAGTTTGAGGTTGCTGTGAGCTGTGACACCACAGCACTCTACCGAGGGCGAAAAAGTGAGACTCTGCCTCAAAACAAAAACAATACACATTTATTATCTCACCATTTCAGTGGGTCAGGAATCTGGACATAGTTCCTCTGGGTCCTCTGCTTAAAGGTCTTTTACCAGGTCACAGTCAAGGTATCAGCTCAGCCATAGCTGGGGTTTCAGTAGAAGTTTGGACAGGGGAAGGAACTGCCTCCAAGCTCTTATGGTTGTTGGTGGAGTTTGGTTCCTTCGATGACTATTTGATTGAAGGCCTCAATTCCTCACTGGCTGGTAACCAGGGGCTATCCTTTGTGGCTGGGCGATGTCATTGGCCTTTCCTGCATGGCTGCCAGCTTCATCAGAGTGTGCAGAACAGAAGGCCAAGCAGAGAGTCTACTAGCAAGAGAGATGGTACAATCTCTCATAACCTAATCATGAAAGTGACATCCCATCGCCTTTGCTGTGTTCTGTTGGTTAAAAACAAGTTATGTCTAACCTCAGTGTCATGTAGTTTGAGCTCCTGGATTCAGCCATGCTTGAAGTCCCTCAATCCCTGGACTTTTCAGTTACAGGAGACAAAAACCCTCCCCTTTCCTTTTTAGGTGAAGCCCACATGAGCTGAGTTTTCCATCACTTGCAACCAAAAGAGAATATTCTAATACAGTAGGCTTCCGTAAATATTTGATGAGTGGATTTAGAGGAAGTGCTGAAGAATTGATAAGCAATTTTAGAACTCTGAAGGCTTGAGAACCTAGAAATAACACCCAGGAGTTGGCAAAGTTTTTCTGTAAGCAGCCAGCTAGTAAATATTGTAGGCTTTGCAGACCACATAGTCTCTGTTGCCACTAATCAACGCTGCCATTGTAGTGTGAAGGCCGCCATTGCTAACACAGAAATGAGCATGTCTGTGTTCCAATAAAACTTTATTTACAAAAATCAAGCAGCAGGTGGCCTTTGTCCCACAGGCTGTAGTTGCTGACCTCTGCCATAAGGTCTTGACGAGTGTGGGAAGGATTAAGTGTTTCACGTCTTTTAAAAAATCTGTGCAGCCTCATGAACTTGGGGGATGCAGCTGCAAAGTCAGACCGTGTTTCTTCTTGATCTCATATCCATCAGTTCTCTCCTCTTTCCCCAGTCCCTCTCAGTATCTGAAGGGCGAAGGTGAAAGGGAGAGGGCATCCAAGTCCTCTGTGACTCTGTATTCATCCCGCCTTGTGATGCTAAGTTAGCCACAAGGGCCATCACCTTGAGCCTCTTTGTCCTCTCAACCTTTTTCTTCCTTTCTCCTTCACGTTGCTCACTAACATTCTATTCCTTCTCCCCTTTGCCCCCTCTTTCCATTCAGATAGGAAGGAAGGTGTTCAGAAAGAGGTGGGAGAGGAAGCTAAAGAGAAAAATAAATGACTCCAGAGTGGCCCCCTCCCCAGGGTCTCACCCTGCACCTTGCATGCCTCCCCAAAGTGCATGGGTAGTGATGAGGCATCTGGAGCTATTCTCCAGGGGAGAGCAGAGGAAAGGACCCCTTACCCGCATTTCAGGGAAAAGCACATGGTAAGGAGGGGACTCCTGTGACATGGGGTTTCTCCTAGAATGCGAGCTCCAGGAGGGCCGGGGCCATGTCCCCGGTGTATCCCCAAGGCCCAGCGCAGTGCCTGCAAAGAGTTGCTGAGTGAGTCAGTGAGCAGAGCTCTTGCAGCTGGGATTCTGAGTGATTTCTCAAATGCAGGCTCACTTTATTTTCAGGCAGCTAAACACTCTGCTCCCTTAGCTTAGCTCCAGGCCAGCTGCAAAGACTCCCTAAGCTGGAGGCAGGAGGGGAGATTCTGTCCTGTGTAATCTTTTTAAGTGACTTCTTTGGAAAAGGCTTTGCATGCATTAAACACTGGGTTGGCAGAGTCTTAAGCATCTTTCAGAGGCAGCGTCAGGCAGCTGCTGCCAATAGGGACCACGAGAGGCTGGGTGGAAGACAGATGAGGGATTATCTCCTCTCCGTGGAGCCAAGGAGGGGCAGGGGCAAAGGCTGTGACAGCACAGTTCTGAGAGTGAGCGGGGCTGCTCCTTCTCCCTCAGGCACAGAGTGGTCCTGCAGTCAGGAGCACAGATTTGATACCTGCCGGGCCCTGGTTACAATCCTACCCCCTCCCCCCTCAGCTGTGTGACTCTGAGCAGCTTATATTCCCTCTCTGTGCCTCTGTTGTCTTATCTGTGTGTTGAAACACCGGCTGTGCTGTGGACTTGTATTGTAACATAGACTTCGATTCTAAAGTCAGCCGGAAATCATGTATAGTCTGAAATACCCTTGAAAAATACTTTAAATCGCCATAAAATTCAGTCTATACGATTTGGTAGTATCTGCGGCTCATACAGAATTTTCCAGGCCCACTAAAAGACCCACTGGGAAGTCTGTGCACGAACGTCTGGGAAGTCAAATCATTCTGTCTTCCAGATAATTACCAACCTCTTGGCAGTGAATGGAGGTGGGGAGGGGTGGGGTGTGGTGGGGTGAGGATTTCTTAAGCGCTCCCCTTTGCCTAAAGGCTTTTCTCCTTCTGCTTTCAGAGCTTCTGTAATTGTCATACCTGTTAATAATTGTTTTTGTTTGGAATCAGAAAGATCAAAGAAATTATGGCATTGGGTGGGCTAGGGGTGGGGAAGTTGTAAAGCCCCCAGACTTGTCCCCTAGATTAAATGAGATACTGTAAGGTCCCCGAGCAGGGCAGTGTTGGGCTCGAAGTCCTCTGTAAAGGATAGGTTTGGACCAACATTATTACTGTTATTATGTCTTTGGAACCTCAGTTCAGCCTGGCCTGTAATTATTTGGACAGTGCAGTGGATGCTGTCAGCACTCTACCTGCGTTCCTTGGGTCCCTTTGCTGTTTTCCTAACTGCTCTCTCCCCCACTGGCCTGCACCTGAGTCTTTGTAGGGGGTTGTCCTCAGGCTGCCCTGCCTGGGAATTTATGGCCTACCCAGCGCCCCTCACCCAGATCTTCCCACAGGCTGGAGCCGCACTGTCTCCAGCACTCCCTTGCAGGATGGACTTACAGGTTCCCCACGTCCATTTCCGTGCCAACTACTTCCTCAGAAGCTGCTTTCACATGAATCACACTTCCCCTAAGACTGAGAGGGGCTGGTATTTTCTGCCCTGTGGGGATGGAAACCAGTGTAGGGGTCATTCAGGAGGAGAACTCATCAAACAGGGAGACGGTAGGAAGGAAAGGGAGAGGGGATTCAGAGATGGTTTGGAGTGGACCTGGACTTGACAGATGGAGAAACTGAGGCCTGGGAAGATAAGTGCCTAGGCTGGGAGTGCTAATGACATTGCTGTGGGGGCCGAACTAGGCTAGGTGTCTGGCCCATAAAAGTGCCCAGCGTGTATTTGTGGAATAAGTGAGCTGAGTGGGGAAGCCCAAGGCTTGAATATGGCTTCAGAGAACATTTGGCCTCGCAGTGTGGGCTCTCCAGTGCCTGGCCCACCCTGTGGAATAGTCTCTGGGTCTCTGCCCCAGAGACTTGGCACATGCAAGGGAACATTTGCTAAGATGTGCCAGGGAGCAGAACCGGTGCTAGCGCTTAACGTCTGCACCTCTGTGAGCTTCTTCAGAAGCTTTGTCTGATTTTGTAACACCTTGGAGGCCTCTGGTTCAGGTGCTCCCCAGCTAAGGTCCCAGTGCAGGAGCGTCTATATGGCCTTGTCATCTGCCCAAATGTGTGGGGAAGTCATGGCTGCTTTCCTCCTTCCTTTGCCAGAAAGGTATTTCACAGAGGAATCAGGGATCATTTGCCCTGCGCACCTCAAACTCCGATCTGCACACCAGCCATCCACTCATCGGGTGGTAGATTCCAATCCAGTGAGTTTGGGGAGGGCCTCAGAATCTCCATTTTGAAGGAGCTCTCAGAGGACACAAGTGCTGCTGGCTCCTGAGCCACAATTGGCACAGGGTCCAAGAATTATGCCTTCGTTTGCTCCATTCCCTCCTCCCAGGAAGACTCTTCCCCCTCAGCCCCCCACCCCCCACCTCCCCCACGCCCCCACCCCGTGTACTTCACTCCCCTTGAGTCATCCTCACCCTTTCAATGGGAATACATCTCTTGCCAGATTGGTTTTTCTGCGCCTCTTACAGGGTTTAACATTTGCACCTCTGTGGCGTGTCCTGGACTGTGAGCTTCTTCAGAAGCTTTGTCTGATTTTGTAACCCCTGTAGCACCTGTTCTGCTCCCTGGCACATCTAAGCAAATGTTCCCTTGCATGTGCCAAGCACCGGGCTCAGTCCCCAGAGAGCACGGACAATTCTCAGCTCGTCTTGAGAGGTAGGCCTTAGTGTCCAGTGGCTTGGAGAGGTGAGGGGAGGTGAATTTCCTCAGGTCATTAGCTCAAGTAAGTGGCCAAACCCATTCAATCTGTCTGTTAAACCCAACTGTTAAAGCCCAAGCTCTTTGGCACTCTGTATTTGTTGAGTGTGTGACTAAATAAATGAATGAACCAATGGATGGTTGGGTGAATAAGCCTTTCAGCTGAGAGAACTGATTCTATGATTCTGTGTCAAATGTGTCACATGAAGCTCGGGAAGTCACATGCTTTATTTAATTCAAGGTGGGTCTGATTCTCCCCCAATCCCTTCCCCCCTCCAATGCCAAGATTTCCATGAATTCCTTACTCATAACTGGGACCTTGCCCCCAAAGAACAGGAAACTGACATAAGCAGCCCCAGCCATGCCACTTTTCAACACCCTTGGGTTTAGTCCCCAACATCTCATCTGTCACTAAGCAGGAGCTCCTTTCCCTGGAATACAGAGACGGTAGCGCTCCCAGACTCCTGGGGGTGGCACAGGGGTGGGTGCTGGAAGGCGAAGCTGCCTTTGGAAAAGCACAGCACTGACGTGGAACCAGGCAGCTGTTAGCCTTTATTTTACAGGAGCAGCTTATCTCAGATCATCTCCTCAATCACAGGCCCTTAAACAGCTTCTGACAATCAATTCATATTCCTGCTGCCGCTGCTATTGCTGAGAGGGGGAGGGAAAGAACTACCGTATTTGCCTGTGTATAAGCAGCAGCCTGCGGGTAGCCTCCAAGTCCCCAACCTGTTGCTCCTGTGGAGGGCAGCACACGGACAGCTGACATTGACCAAGCCCTTGGCAGGTTGCCAGGAACCCATAGCAATCCTGTTGGTGCCGTAGCTTCTTGAGTTTTCCTTACACTTCTACCCATCTTGTTCACTCTGGTCAGCACACTCTAGACTCAGCCTTTCTGTACCTAAAATACTCCAAGGTGCTGTTCTTGTTGGCTGAAAAGCTCTTCCCTACATCTTTGCACGGCACTCTCCCTCCCCATCTGGGCGTCAGATCCCAGGTCTTCCCTGACCTCTTTGTCACCAGCAACCACCTCGTTCCCACCCCATTGTCCTGTTTTATTTTATTCCCAAAGCTTATCACTATGCGAAGGTCTGACTCTGTGAGTGTTGGTCTGTATTCCCCCACTAGCATATAAACGCCGTGAGTGCAGTGGTTTGTCTTGTTTACCATATCAGCCCCTAAAAGCAAGTCTGGCAAATAGCAGGTATGCCATATGGCTTGCTGAATGAATGAACAAGTGAACTCAGAGCCTCATCATTATTTCCATTGTGAAGATAGGAAAACTGAGGTTCGGTGAAGTTAAGTGACCTGAAAATCACACAGCAGAAAGGCCAACCTGGCCGTGTCTGACTGCAGAGAGAGTGGGCCTGCAGCCATTCCGAAGGAAGGAACTGTGCTCAGGGTACCTAAGTGTAATTTGATTCTCATCTGGTCCTGACAGAGTAGGCCACATAGTGGCTCACATTTATTGCATGTGCTTGCCACTGTGCTCACTGCTTTCTGTATTAGCCTATTTAGTGCCCCTAGATATTTTTATCCTCATTTTACATGGAGGCAACTGAGCCAGGGAGGCGGGTCACCTGCCAGACAGTGTCAAATGGTCAGCTTGTTAGTGGCCAAGAGCAGGCCTGCAACCCCCTCCCTGGTTTTCTGGTCCTACGATTGTCCCTGTGGACCCAGAGTGTTGAGGGGAAGCTGGATCACACCTCTTAGGCCCCGGTTTCCTGCTAATGACCGATGTGAAGCAGGTGCTCTTTACCGGATCAAGGGGCAGAGGAATGAGATGACGAACAGGGTGAGGAGGAGCCTGGCTTGGATGCTGGCTCTGCCGCTCACAAGCACGTGACTCTTCTTTGGTGGCCTTTTCTGCACACCTCACCTTGCCAGGTGAGGGGTGGGCAAGTGCCTGGCTTCGGGGAAGCCTCTGCCAGTGGGAGGTGTGCTTGGACATAGGCTCATGGAGGCTGATTGCTAGAATCACAGCGTGGCAGAATTCACGGCCATAGGTACCCCGGATCTCCCTGCCTCCTCCTCTAGGAATCTTCCTTCAGAAAGGTCCTGGGCCCCTAAGTGCGGCCTTTTGTCCCCAGGCGGAGCAGAGACATTTCACAGTATGGCTCTGCCTGGATTTTCTCCACTTTCCCTGCTTTGTCTCCGGCTCCCAGCCAGTACCTGAGTCATAGTAGGCCTCCAACTGTGCTTGGGTAGGGAATGTCAGGTGGAAGGAACAGCTTGGGCAAGGGCAGAAGAGCATGAAGAAGCATGCCCATAGGGAAAAGCCAGCCGTCTGAGGGCGGCGTGTGAGAAGGTGAGGCTGAAAAGGGCATTTGCACCAGATCACCGGGTGCAGCCTGACACCAGGCAGGAGAGAATCCTCAGGAGGGGGGATCGGGGTTTGAGAGGCTGATTTTTTGCCAGCTGTGTGAAGGACTGCCCGGGCAAGGGACAGAACAAAGTGAAGAAGGACAGATAAGAAGCTGTCCCCAGAGTCAGGGTGATGTTCAAAATATTTAGCTGCTGGCACCAGATCAATGAGACAACTGGTAGGTCATGAGCCTCAGCCAATCAGAAGGGGCCAAGGCAGGAATTTGGAGACCCCTGCTGTGTTCAGCATTAACCCTTCCCTGGCTAGAGCTTGGCAATCTGCAGGCTCCAGGAGCAGGCCTACAGTGGCCGGGTGAGGGAAGTCGGGCCCTCAGACCTGCGAATGTTTACCTACAGGTAATGGAAATAGGGCAGTATTTTATCAATGATAATGGCCATATCAGGGCCGCTCCCAGGGATGTTCAGCCCTAGCTGGTGCCTAGGTCATGGAGAGGCAGAAGCAGATTTCCCAGAGATTACTCAGATAAAATTGATAGGAGGGTCCCCACATTGTCATAAGACGCCTTCTTTGTTCAAAGCTTTGGGGGGGGGATGGGGTGGTGCCATCCCCTCCTTATCCCTTCCCCCTGTTAGTCATTTAGTTTTGCCTGTTCATATCCGTGCCTCCTTTTTCTGACATTAGCACCTCAGCTCTCTGGGGAAAAATCTTCCTCTCACTTTTAGCTCGCGGGGCCTCAGAATACACATGATACTCAGGTCTGGCCAAATAGTATTTCTATCCACTGGATAGAGGGAATGGCCCAGCAATGAATGAGGTGGTGATTCTGGTTGGTGCAATGTTAAGTCAACCCTAAGAATTTGATTCTAATTTTTGGCGAAAGGATGCCCTTTTTCTTACTGAGACTGCTAAACTGGAGGAAACTTGTTTTAGAATGAAACAAGCACAGAGCAAAAAGGAGCTGACAATCAGAGTTCCCAAAGGAAGAACTTAAGCCCCTGGATCCAGCTATGCCTGATGCTTACCTTGGACTATTAGGTTAGCTAAGCCAATAAACTTGTTTGTTGAAAAGCCAGTTTGAGCTGGGTTTTCTATGATTTGGGGACAGAATCTTATTTTGTCCCCCTTGGTAGAGTTCAGTGGTGTCATAGCTCATAGCAACCTCAAACGGCTGGGCTCAAGAGATTCTCCTGTCTCAGCTTTCCAAGTAGTTGGGACTACTGGTACCTGCCACAAGGCCCAGCTAGGAGAGACAGGGTCTTGAACTTGCTCAGAATTCCTGAGCTCAAGCAATCTACCGCCTCAGCCTCCCAGAGTGCTAGGTTTATATGTGTGTCTGGCCTGGGTCTTCTATGATTTACTGATAAGATTATTCTCCCCTCTGAGTTAAGAATTGAGATGCATAGAGGCCAAGTGCAGTGGCTCATGCCTGTAATCCTAGCACTCTGGGAGGCCAAGGCAGGTGGATTGCGTAAGCTCACAAGACTAACTTCAAGACTAACCTGAGCCAAAGTGAGACCCCCACCTCTAAAAATAGCCAGGCGTTGTGGTGGGCTCCTGTAGTGCCAGCTACTTGGGAGGCTGAGGCAAGAGAATGGCTTAAGCCCAAGAGTTTGAGGTTGCTGTGAGCTATGATGCCACGGCACTCTACCAAGGGTGACAAAGTGAGACTCTTTCTCAAAAAAAAAAAAAAAGGCAGCACCTCTGGCCCCATATACTGAAGGTGGTGGGTTCAAACCCGACCTCGGCCAAACTGCAAAACAGAAAAATAGCCGGGCATTGTGGTGGGCGCCTGTAGTCCCAGCTACTCTGGAGGCTGAGGCAAGAGAATCGCCTAAGCCCAGGAGTTGGAGGTTGCTGTGAGCCGTGACACCATGGCACTCTACCGAGGGCTATAAA
>CAUYRH010143955.1:0-13420 GCA_963574655.1 Perodicticus potto
CTAACCTGGAGTGGCATCCCAAACCATGGGATGATTTCCCTGGGCAATGCTTTTACTAAGGCCTGATGGGGAAGGCTTCCACCTATCCTGAGTATGTGCAGACCAAAACTAACAAGTTCTGGTTTCCTCCACATCTGGACAACTCAATATAGTCTATTTGTACATCTTAAACAGGGACCTTCCCTGCCACCTGAAATTCAGTCCGACAGGGACTACAGGGGCTGAATTTCGGGTGGCAGGTCCCTGTTTAGTGTTGTGTTGGTTGCATGCCATACAATGCTGGCTGACTTTCTTGGCAAGAGTGGCCACAAGGGGAATGTAGAAGTATATACCCAGAAGCTTCTTAATTTTCTTTTTTCTTCTATCTTAAGTGCATGCCTCATGCATACAACTGCTGTAACCAACCTCGGATTTTTACACAGTAAGTTTTGATATTCAATGAGGCATGAGTTGATCAACCAATTAGGGTTGGGCATGGCTCATGCCTGTAATCCCAGCACTTAGGAGGCCAAGATGGGTGGATTGCCTGAGTTCATGAGTTCGAGACCAGCCAGAGTGAGACCCCATCTCTAAAAAATAGGTGGGTGTTGTGGTGGGTGCTTGTAGTCCCAGCTACTTGGGAGGCTGAAGTAAGAGAATCACTTAAGCCCAAGAATTGAGGTTGCTGTGAGCTGTGACACAACAGCACTCTACCAAGGGTGACAAAGTAAGACTTTGTCTCAACAACAACAACAAAAAGGCTCGGTGCCCATAGCACAGTAGTTATGGCACTGGGCACATTTACCAAGGGTGGCAGGTTCAGACCCAGCCTGGGCCTGCTAAACAATAATGACAACTGCAACAACAAAAAAAACTAGCCAGACATTGTGGCAGGTGCCTGTAGTTCCAGCTACTTGGGAGGCTGAAGCAAGAGAATCACTTAAGCCCAAGAGTTTGAGGTTGCTGTGAGCTGTGACACCATGGCACTCTACCAAGTGTGACATAGTGAGACTCTTTCTCAAAAACAAAAACACAGAGTTGGTCAACCAATGGTGCCCTTTGGTGTTTGTTTATGTAAGTTACCACTGTGTATGGTACCCAGACTCTTGAGTTTTGTCCCAAAGCCAACGTATCAGCCTCTTGCACCAGAATGGCAGTGTCTGCCAGTGTTCTTAGGCACAGTGGCCATCATTTCAAGACCCCTGTCAAGTTGCTTAGAGAGATAAGTAACTGGTCTTGCCTAGGATTCTACATTCTGGGTGAGCATTCCCTCAGCTGTTCTATTTCTTTCTGATACATGCAGTTCAAAAAGCTTGGCCATGTCGGGTAGGCCTAGCACCAGGGTTGTCTGCACTTTTTTCTTTATCCTCTTGAAGGCTTTTGGTTGGTCAGCTTTCTACTCAATTGGCCTTTCTTCTTTCTCCTTTGTGGCTTCACACAATGGTTTGGCCAGTTTGTATGTTTCACAGTCTTTCATGGAAATCCCTGGGGCTTTCTTCTGGCTTCAGCAAGACCTCATCCACCTTGCTTATGTTTGTTGCTTTCTGGTTTTCCTACACTGACAGGAATGAAGTCAAGTTTGGGCCCAGGGTTAGATGTAACCTTAATGTAACTTCAAGTGCCATTGACTTATGTTTAAAGAAGCTTTCTCAGAGTCCATATAAAGGGATGTTCCATTAAGAACCTCCAAACTGATTAGCAATCTAGTCATACAGGAGGCAGACTTTGCAACCAGAGTCTGGCTGTCTCTGGAATGGCCTGGAAGGGACCTTGGAAGTGGAAAACAAGATAAGTTAATGCACATCTCAGTTAAAGGTTGTACCTGCTGTTTACAGATGAATGGCTGAATACGTTTTTGTGGCTGCTTTGCATGGTTTCTTTGTGCTCTTATCTTATAGACCATTTGCTGCCAAGTGGCTTATTATTATCAAGTGTATGTGCAGAACTTAGTGTTGTTAAGAGTATATAGGCTTGTAAGAAATAGACTGAGAGACTGCATGCCTGAGCGAGCTCAAGCTGCAGTCGCCCCTCTTTAACCTAAAATTTCAGTGCTGATCTTATCTCTGCTACACCATATCACGCAACAGTTAGAGATTGAAAACATTTAGTAGTCACTTACAAATATCTACAAGTTTTGGTTTTCAAGGCTAAGGTTCACACAATGAGAACATTTTATAGTCTTAGCACAGTTCTTAAGATTATACTTAGTTTTTCTGTTTGTTTGTTTTGTTTTGTTTAAGACTGAGTTTCACTATGTCATCCTCCATAGAGTGCCATGGCATCACATCTCACAGCAACCTCAAACTCTTGTGTTTAAGCAATTCTCTTGCCTCAGCCTCCCAAGTAGCTAGGACTACTGGTACCTGCCACAACACCCAGCTATTTTTTTTGTTATAGTTGTCATTGTAGTTTGGCAAACCCCAGACTGGGTTCGAACCCACCAGCCCTAGGGCATGTGGCCAGTGCCCTATCTGCTGAGCTTCAGGTGCCAAGCCAATACCTAGTTTTAAGAGTCCCTACAGGGGGCGGTGCCTGTGGTTCAAAGGAGTAGGGCACTGGCCCCATATACTGGAGGTGGTCAGTTCAAACCCAGGCCCACCAAAAACTGCAAAAAAAAAAAAAAAAAAAAAAAAGTTCCTACAGAACTGTTCCAAAGTTCTGGGCAATTCAAGTGAATATTGAGGTTCCATTTTTTTCTGAGATATCTATATAGACACAGCAGATAACATTTAATACTGCACAAATGTTTCCAGTGTAGCCAACAGATGACCTTTGTTAAGTCCTAAGGCTTCAGAGTAAATATAACTCCTGTATATAATTCTATATTCTTTGGCCAAAGTACCATTTAACAGGTCAGTTTAGTTAAATAGCTATGTCTCATTTTATGAGCTGGCAATGCAGACAAGACTGGAATCTAATACACGTGGGCTGCAGGTTTTTTTTCCCTTTTGAGCCATTTTTCTCTCTCTTATTTCTCACTTTACTAAAAACAAATGATAGCAAAACTGATTTTTTTTTTTTGAGTTTGAGACAGAGCCTCCCTTTGTTGCCCTTGGTAGAGTGCTATAGTGTCACAGCTCACAGCAACTTCAAACTCTTGAGCTCAAGAGATACTCTTGCCTCAGCTTCCCAAGTAACTGGGAATATGGGCACCCACCACAACACCTGGCTTTTCGTTTTTTTTCTATTGTAGTAGTCATTGTTGTTTAGCAGGCCTGGGCTGGGCTCGAACCCACCAGCCCTGGTGTATGTGGCTGGTGCTGTAACAACTGAGCAATGGGTGCTAAACCAACAAAACAAATTTTTTTTTTTTTTTGTAGAGACAGAGTTTCACTTTATCACCCTCAGTAGAGTGCTGCATCACACTGCTCACAGTAACCAACAACTCCTGGGCTTAGGCAATTCTCTTGCCTCAGCCTCCCAAGTAGCTGGACCACAGGTGCCTGCCACAATGCCCAGCTATTTTGTTGGTGCAGTTTGATGGGGCCGGGCTTGAACCCACCACCCTCGGTATATGGGGCCGGCATCCTACCCACTGGGCCACAGGCACCACCCAACAAAACAGATTCTTATTAAACTTATGCAAATAACTGTATGGTCAGAAATTAACAATACTTACAAATGGTTTTCAAATTCTGGAGAAATCAAGGAGAGAGAAAAAAATAAATGTTTCAAAGTTTACTCATAAGTACATACATTGGTAAAAGTTACAAATAGCTTAAAAGATAGAAAATTGTTTTCTTGACTCCTGGAAAACAGAACACAGAAAGAATCACAGTGTTTCAAACAAAAAGCAATAACAAATCAGATTTGTTCCATGTAACAGATTTCTGTTCTGCTTGAAGTTAGGTTAGCAATACTCATGGACATGTTAGCCTTCTCATAAAAAGTCCTGGAAGTTTGCTTTTAGTCTGATGGTAATTAACATCCAAAGTCATCAGAAATTTGAATTTGAGAGAACTTTCTAGCCTTTTCTACTACTTTCCTTGAAGGACAAACTTTGGATTTAGTCAGTTACAAAAACACTTTCTGAGATGAATTAAAATTATTACTGACAATAAAAATTAAGACAGACTAATATTTTATAATGTTAGAACATATATAAACATAATTCACAATAAATTAGCCTCTATTTTATATTTGACAATATTTCCTATACATTTTAACATCCTAAATTAGCCTGGCTGGGTGCAATGGCTCACACGTGTAATCCTAGCACTTTGGGAAACCAAAGTGGATTCATGGGTTCAAGACCAGCCTGAATAAGAGTGAGACCCCATCTTTAGGGGGCATTATGGCGGGCACCTGTAGTTCCAGCTACTAGAGAGACTGAGGCAAGAGAATCACTTGAGGACAAGAGTTTGAGGTTGCCGTGAGCCACAATGTCACAGCACTCTACTGAGAGTGACAAAGTGAGACTCTATCTCGAAAAAAATTAAAAAATACAAATAAGCCTATAATGTCTTTCTCAGAGTTTAAATGGTCTTAATATTTCAAAAAGACCAAATTTAGAGTTTTGATTTTGGAAGATTTATCAAAGAGCAAAGACTTAAAATATTTGTTTAAACAGGATTACAAGCCAAAAGATTCTAAAGGCAATACATAGTCAACTGGATCACATGCAAATTCCTTCACAAATTCCCTTTTATGAGCCTTATTCAACCTGGACAGATAATTTACAAACATTCTAAATTTTCTGGTTTGTACCGCTTTTCCTTTTCTTAAACAATTATTCTGTTTCAGGACAAAATTTATCACACAAGATCTTTTCTTACACAATGTCATTTTCCTTTATGTCTCATTTTTCTTACTCTCAAAAAACCACTTTTCACAAAACAGGATCTTAGTTTACTATGAAGTTAATTATTCACTTGACTAAACAGATAATTAGAAAGTTTAAAAAGTAAGAATCTTATTCTTTGACAAAGACTCAGTTTCCCAAACAATACATTTTAGAAAGACTCTAATGTTGAGAAGATGTATGGACAGAAAAGAGAAAGTGACATATAAAAACAATTGGATTGGCTATAGCTCAATATTTGCCTTATTTAAATATAGTTTTAACAGCTGGCCATTTTTGATTGGCCAAAATTCTATGATCCACAGAGAGGAAAAATGAATGGAGTAAACTTTACTGAGGACAAACAGCTGAACTTTCATCTTGTAAGTAAAGCTGATAATCTTTAAGGTTATTACCTAATGAAATTAAGGATGCAAGAAGTATTTTAAGAGGTGGAGAACAGTTTTTACAAGATTTACAAAAGTCATGAACAAGATGTATTATAATTTTGTTCTTATGTAACTCTTATAATATTTTCTAGGGTCTCAGCTTTTCAGTTGATCATTTATACATAAATATTTAAAAGACTCATATGTCTCTATAGAATATAGAAAAGCAAAAGTTGTCATAGAATGGAAAAGAACATGAATGGCATAAGTTATAAATATTAAACTAGAACAGGTTCATTCTCTGTTCAAGAATCAAACTTAATAAAAAAAAAAAAAAGAATTGAACTTAAGGCTCTGAGATGAAAATATAGAATTTTAACTATTAGACTATGAAGCAAACTGGCCCATCCTTATTCTTACAGGGCATGTTCAAAATATTTCTTTTTTGTTTGTTTGTTTTAAATCAGATATTAATTTAATTTTGTCAGGAGAATTTTTAGGGCTAGCCATAACATTATGTGTTTTACTTTTAATCTAATTTCTATTTTAATATAATGTAATTATTTCAAATATGAGATCTCTGAAAGTTTTAAGAAAATTTAGAAGTCCTTCAATTTATAAAATCCACCTTTGGCCATTAATCACAATGGCATATTTGTTCCAAAAGCGACTCAATCCAATGCCTCTTCATAGAAAAGTCTATTTCCGAGATTCCCAAAAATTCACTCTCAGAAATAGACTTATGATAGAATAGACAATGACAAAATCTTACTCCTCAGAGTTTGACACATTCAGTACACACAGTGTGCTGCTTAGAATCTTATGTGTCCCATAGTCCTAGTCTTGTCAGGCTGGTGGGGAGCTAGGCCTGAGTTCTGCCCTATGGTAAACCTCTTTAGACAAAACAACACAGAAAGACAAGCAACAAAACCAAAATAAGCAATAACAACAACAGTGATTAGAATCTGTTTCTGAGAGGAGATGGAATCAAACAATATGAATATTCATACACCACAATGTACCTAAAAATATACCAATACCAGAGTCATTTATTAGACTAGTCACCAACAAAAATGTTTCTCTCATTAATCTTTAATATGGAAAGGACAAACATCTTTTCTTTTTTTTTTTGATACATTTTATTGCATATTTCATTTCAAATTAAACTAGTAATTACAAATGACACAACTTTACAGTGATAAGTATTTAACAGTTATAAGTTTAAGCTTTGCACATAAATCTAGTTTGAAAAAAGTAATAGTACATATGGATCCCAATCTTTAAAAAATTTTTACAAAACAAAAGGATAAAGCTATTGAAATTAGATTTCCTGGGCAATACTAGAAATCTCTTTGGCTAAAAAATGGTTGCAAAGGGGAAGAAACTACAAAATCAGAACT
Source organism: Perodicticus potto (assembly GCA_963574655.1). NCBI lineage: Eukaryota > Metazoa > Chordata > Mammalia > Primates > Lorisidae > Perodicticus > Perodicticus potto. The sequence goes on from CAUYRH010143955.1 coordinate 6,549, forward strand.
GTAAGAATGAAGATAGGATGATCACCTAAGCTGTCCTCACACATGATTTCTATGACAGGGCTGATGGTTTCTTCTGCATTTTAGTCTCTTACACTTGCTCTTTAATTTATTACATCCTGATACTCTAGCAAATAATAAAATGCTTCTCCTCCTCAGAAAGAAATCTGTGATAAAATGTATACTACCTTATATTACTAGTTTAATAAAACATTAACCAAATACATAATAAATTACTGTATGTAAAATTTATAGTAAGAAACTTATTGAAAAGACAATCTCCCTTTCAAATAGAGGACCATTTAAATTCTTTTCAGTATAGCTATGCTGAATGTCAGGGTTACATTTGGTTAAAGCAGTCTAAGCAGACTTCTAGGAATATGGTGTGTGGGTAGGCCAGTGGGATCAGGTGGTTCCCTTCCTCAGGTGGACTACATTAGATTTCCACTATGCCTCTCTCTTACTGAGGACTCATTCGGACAGGATTCACCATCAGTCTGCTCACATAAAGCTTGCTCCCTCCTACTGGCCCACTCTACCTCCACTAAAAATTGCAAATTAGTTGTGCTTTAATGGCTTTTTTTACTGGAAACCATAAGTTTGAGTTGAATTATTCAACATGAGGGTCACAATGAGAGACCGTGGATCTTTCTTATTCTTGTGAACTGTGATCTTCCCTTTCAAGGCTTCACCTGCTTTAACTGAAAATGGCTTTTCCAAAAGAAATACTGTTTGTTTCCAGTGTGTTCGGGTACTTCAGGGCCCATAACAGAACACAACCCTGTTGTGGCAATTCTTCTCAAAATATATATCAAAGTAGCCAGCAATTGCCGTGCACATGGATGTCTTTGTGATATTCAGAGTAAAATCTGAAGAAAACTCCAAACCTGAGATAGATGCTTTATGGCAATCTATATGCTTAATACTACAAGGTTCTGAAATAAGAGTCTTTGGGTCCAAAACTTCTACAACAGCTTCTGGAATAACTGCTTTCTTCATGCAGGACATGCTGAAGCCATAGTCATCATCCCAGGAAGTAATTCTATCAGCATATTTATTCACATCACTCACTGCTACAAAGCTGCTAGTGCAAATGTCAGGATAGACTGATCCTCCTTTTGCCAAGTATTTGTTCTCTGCATAAAGGACAGAATCTAACATAGACTCAAAAAGAAGAAAATAACCCATCCACTCAGATATAATAACATTCACTTTTTTAAAGGGAGCCAAACTTCTTCAATCTTTCCTTTAATTAGTATAATAGTATCTTCAAGTTTATTTAGTCTTCTGATATCCATTGCCTGGTAAAGTATTTTGGATTGATCAACTCCAAGAACCTTCTTTGCTCCAGCTTTAGCAGCAGAGAGGATTCCAGTTCCACACCCAACATCCAAAACTACCTTATCTTTAAAGTTATGTGGATTTTGGTATATAAAGATCTCGGCAGCTTTCTGTTCATACTTTGTCCTTTAGCATTTCTTCATGCATCCCATAATGCCCGTATGAGCCAAAATAAACACCATCCTCATTCTCCTGAAGGTCTGCAATGGCACTAGTGGATGACGAGCAGGTTCTGACATCTGCATTCATCACAAAATATTGAGCAAATTGTTTCATTCTTTGAAGATCCTCACGTGCTCTAGCTAATGCAGCTTCAGCAGACAGTGCCCTGGCTTCTGTATGTTTCAATTTTTCAACAACAGATAGATTTTCACTGAGTCCATTGGGGTATGAAAATGGAATTAATGCTGGTTCATAAAGATCTTCTACATCAAACTGAAATAAAAGGTCATCTTTTGTCACATGTCACTTCTGACACTTCTTGCCAAGGCCCTGGACTGGCCAGGTCTTGGGCCCAGCTTAACTAGGTTCCGGACGCAGACCGCTAAGTTACCTTGCTCAGGTTCAGTTTCTCTTAGGTGCCTAAGGGCTATCTACTTTAGCTGGAGAGTGAGAGAGAGAGTAAAGCAGTTTTCTTAGAAAGATAGATCTTAGTCTTTAGCAGACCTTAATCTTCAGCAGAGAGATGCTGTGCTGGCATTCTGCAGGCAGGCAGGAAAGGAGACAGAGTCAGAGTAATCCGGTCTGTGATAGAATGCGCAGACTCCTTGACTGCCTTCTCTTCCAGCCTAATATAAGACTAATCTCATGCTTCTCAACACCACAGGTGTAGACACTGCCAATTCACCACTGCTCTTATCTCACGAGCTCTCGTGCTTGTTAGGAGAACTAAATCCCTCTCCACACCCTTTCCACCCAGGTGTTCCATTATTGAGCTATAGAGGTATTTCTTATAACTCTCACTCCTCCTAGCCATAGACTATATGGGCTCCAACAATCTTCTAATACTGATTTCAAATACTCTTCTTTCTCCCAAGGCACAGGGTTGTATATGGAATTCATAAACTCAACTGTAGGATTCTTAAGTCTAATGAAATTTATTAACTTAATGTATCCATAAAACTCAAGTCCATGTTTATTAACTATGTTATCAATATTAAATTGATGCTCAGATTTACAGTGTGAAAATGTTTCTTCAGCAGATGTGAATAACCTGTTACAGAATAGTCAGGGGGTCTGCGGCTTGTTGTGGGGAAAATCAGCATCATCCTTATCCTCTCAGGTGGCCTCGTCACCGCTATCTGACAGTTCTGGTATGTCCTTCTCATCCTCCACAGCTCCCTGGCCACCAGTAGCACCCGTCACTAAGGAGCACATAGCTGCTGTGGCCCAGGAGCCCAGGACAAAGATCTTTTACCATCTGGTTAACCAGAGTCCATGAAGATGAAGACTGGGAGAGTGATTGGTAAGTAAAATATCTTACCAACCGCCAGCTGATGTCAGGGTTCCAATCTTCTTGCTGAGGCTTTCAGGAGAGCAGATTGGCTTTGAGATCCTGTTGACTGTTTTAAACTGTAGGGATCATGGCAAAACCTGCCCTTGTCCCTTGGTTGGTTCACTGAAAGATCAACTCACAATAATGATAGATTAATAAGAAAAAGGTTTATTTCCAAATATTGTGCACATGGGGGGAACCACAAGAATGATTACCCAATGTCCAAGTGATGGTCAGAGAATTTTATAGATGTCTTTTGGAAGGGGAGAGGGGAGAATGTGGAAAGTATATGTGCAGCAAGTTGTTGCTAGGGGGGATGTGTGTAGATGGGTAGAAACAGATTGATTTGTAGATTAACTTGCGAGACAGGTTTCCTGCTTCAAATGACCCTGGGGCCAGGTCTATTAGCACGTGACAAGAAAGTCAGCAGCCCCTTTTTGATTCTTAATCAGGTTATTTAGCTTTTATGTAGATAGAGGAAAGGCCTCTTTCAATGCTTTCTGATCATGAATGGCCTTTAATTCAAAATCTTTATACCAAAGAGTCATATTTGGGCACAAAATTTACTTAGCTCCTTCAAGCTGAACAGGCTGCTGTTATTTTTGCTTTACAATTACTCCCTACTCCCCAACCCATTAATTTAATCAATGATTTGGGATACATTTTGTGCACATCACAACATATACACCATAGTTTAATTCACTATTCTGATGATCAACAATTTTATATATCTATATATCCTGATACAATCCCTTCAGCTCATAGTAAAATGTCAGTGGTTCCCAGGCCTAGGAAATGTATATGAAATTGACCAGGCTGGGCATCACCTATGGTTCAGTGGGTAGGGCTGTAGCCCCATATACTGAGGGTGGTGGGTTTGAACCCAGACCCAGCCAAACTGCAACAAAAAATAGCTGGGCAGCTTGGCGCTTGTGGCTCAACGGGCTAAAGCGCCAGCCATGTACACCTGAGCTGGCGGGTTCGAATCCAGCCCGAGCCCGCCAAACAATGATGGCTGCAACCAAAAAATGGCCGGGTGTTGTGGCAGGTGCCTGTAGTCCCAGCTACTTGGGAGGCAGAGGCAGGAGACTCACTTGAGCCCAGGAACTGGAGATTGCTGTGAGCTGTGATGCCACAACACTCTAACCAGGGTGACAGCTTGAGGCTCTGTCTCCAAAAAAAAAAAAATTGCCAGACATTGTGGCAGGTGCCTGTAGTCCCAGCTACTCAGGAGGCTGAGGCAAGAGAATGGCCTAAGCCCAGGAGTTGGAGGTTGCTGTGAGCTATGATGCCACGGCATTCTACCGAGGGTGACAAAGTGAGACTCTGTCTCAAAAAAAAAAGAAAGAAAGAAAGAAAGAAATTGACCAGGCAAATTGACTTGCAGGGATGGGGGTGTTCCCTGTTCAGCTGCAAGTATAAGGGGAGGGAGACAGAGGCCAGGGTAGAAACACTATGGAGTTCCAGGATCTGGCAACCTGGAGGTGTCCCCCAACAGTTGTCTGGCCCCTCCAGGTACTGGAGCCTCCTACAGCACCCTCTGCCTGCCCTCCAACCCACTGGCTACTCTGCCAGCTTCTGCACCAATACGCCCAGGGCAGAGACACAGAAGGCATGACAGGTACTCCCCTCAACTCTGGCCCTGGCCAGGGCATCATCTACCCTTTATCAATTCTCCCTCTCTGAGTAGAAATTCTAACTGCTGTTAAGGAAAAAGGGGAAGACTTGGTCTAACTGGTTCCTGCTGAATCTAGCAATGACAGAAGGGAGCAGTTTACGTTTCTCCAGCTGTTAGGCATTCCAGGGGTCCACAATAGAAGGTGGTCTTGAACTGGAACCATCTTTACTGTTTGTGGCCTAATGATATAATTTCTGGAAAACACAAATTTGATTAGCATATTAAAAGGCAAGGGTAGAACAGTGAGAGGAAGGGGGTTAATTACAGTGTCAGTGGTGTCAGGTTAGGAATAAAGTCAATGATATTAAGAGTAAATTATATTAACACTTTCCTTGTTATGCTAAATAACAACTTCAAATTCTCTTTAGGCTCACAAGTGTAGGTAGACTGTGGTTGATTCTCTTCACGGTCTGCTTCTATAGGAGACGGTGGGTTCCAGGATTTTACTTGGGAATGATGTATCCTGGAATTTATTCCTATAACTTTAACAGCTATAGAAGAAGATAAGAAAAGGGACCCACCCAACTTGGGGTTAGGGAAGGTGAATTGGAGGGAAGAATTTTGATCATAACTAGATCTCCAGGAGAGAAAAGCTCTTCTAGTGTTGAATGTGAAAATGTAGTTGGGAGGTTTTTAATGATTTGTTGAAATTTAGCTAAAGAAGTAATGTGTTTTACTAATTCTATAGTTTCTTGATCTAATAATAAATTGTTACTTAAAAAAGGCCTTCCATACAATAATTCAAATGGGCTACAACAGAGACTCTGAGGTAAATTTCTTATTCTAAGGAGAACAATGGAAAGCAATTTAGTCCAAGAGAGATAAGTCTCTTGAGTTAGATTTCATAACTGTCCTTTGATTTTATCATTCATCTTTTCTACCTTTCCAGAGGATTGGGGCCTCTAAGAACAGTGTAGATGATATTTTATGCCCAGGACTTTATGTATTCCTTGTGTAACAGTTGCTTTGAAGGCAGACCCATTATCACTTTGCAAACTCTGAGCAAGTCCAAACCTGGGAATAATTTCATGTACTAAAGCCTTTATAACTTCCTGGGCCTTTTTGGTCCTGCAAAGGAACTCTTCAACTCAATTAGTAAAAGTATCCATAAATAACAGCAAATATTGTACACTATGTACCTCAGGGAGATGAGTGAAATCTATTTGCCAATCTTCACCTGGATATTTGTCTTGTTTTTGTATACCTTGGGGTGCTAGATGGTGATTTAAAGGATTGTTTCTCTGACATACCTCACAAGTCCTTGTTATCTGTTTTATGGCTTTAAATAAGTTTTCCCATTAAAGAAAGCTTATTTTCATTGCCAAAATGAAAAGACAGATGTAAAGTTTTAACTATTTTCCATTAACTTGCAGTAGGTAATAGCAAAGTCTACTTCTATTTTGCAACCATCCTAAAGGAAGTAGTGAAGTCTCTGGATAAAGCCCATTCTTTTTTGGGAGGGTATACTGCAGTGCATGATTCTCAAGTGATCCCTCCCAAATGAGGGATGTCAGAAGGGGAATTTTCCTCTTTTATGTTGCAATTTTACCTTCTTCTTCTTCTTCTTTTTTTTTTTTTTTTTTTTTTGAGAGAGTCTCACTATGTTGCCCTCAGTAGAGTGCTGTGGCATCACAGCTCACAGCAACCTCCAACTTTTGGGCTTAAGAGATTCTCTTGCCTCAGCCTCCCAAGTGGCTGGGACTACAGGCGCCTGCCACAATGATTGGCTATTTTTTGTTGCAGTTGTCATTGTTGTTTAGCAGGTTCAGGCTGGGGTCCAACCCGCCCCCCTTGGTGTATGTTGCCAGCACACTACCCTCTGAACTACAGGCACTCCCCAATTTTACCCTCTTAATTGGCAAATCAGTTACCTTCAGAAATATCATCTAAGGTTTTTCTTGGTGTCCCTTACAATGAATAACTGGTACTTCTTGTGGAGCATGAACAGCTTGTAATAACCTGTCTATTTCATTATGATACATATATTTTTTAAGTTATTGTTGGGGATTCATTGAGGGTACAAGAAATCAGGTTACACTGACTGTATTTGTTAGGTAAAGACCCTATTAAAATCATGTCTTACCCCAAAAAGGTGTGGCACATACCAAGACCCCACCCCCTTGCTCCTTCCCTCTCTCTGCTTTTCCTTTCCCCACCCCTCCCTCCTTTCTCTCTCTGTTCTCCCCTTACCCCACCCCCACCATGTCATTAATTGTCCTTATATCAAAATTGAGTACATAGGATTCATGCTTCTCCATTCTTGTGATGCTTTACTAAGAATAATGTGTTCCACTTCCATCCAGGTTAATACAAAGGATGTAAAGTCTCCATCTTTTTTAATGGCTGAATAGTATTCCATGG
>CAUYRH010143957.1:0-17038 GCA_963574655.1 Perodicticus potto
TAATTCTTTCCTATAACTAAATCCTTCTCTACTTATAATTCTTTCCTATAAATAAATCCTAACTTACCACCACTATTGTGGTCCGTCGATTCCTTCTTCGAATCGCCGAGACCAAGAGCCTGAAATTCCGGTATCAAGATGTTATGTGCTTCCTGACATGACACATTAATTAATGTCATTAAACCACCTATGAAAAGATTCTTGCCAAAAAAATTTTTTTAATTTATTTAGTTTGTTTGAGACAGAGTCTTACTATGTTGCTGTCGGTAGAGTGCCTTGGTGTTACTGTTCACAGCAACCTCCCACTCTGGGGCTCAAGCGATTTTCTTGCCTCAGCCTCCCAAGTAGCTGGAACTACAGGTGCCGGCCACAACACCCAGCCATCTTTTTTTTTTTTTTTTTTTTTGGTGCACTTGTCATTGTTTGGCTGGCCTAGGCCGGGTTTGAATCAGCCAGCCTCAGTGTATATGGCTGGCACCGTAACACTGTACTACAGGCGCTAAGCCTATTTATTTAGTTTTTAAGACAGAGTCTTAGTCTGTCACCCTTGGTAGAGTGCCACGGTATTATCATAGCTCAGTTATGATAGTTGAGTTTCTTGATATCAGGCAGTGTTGCTTCAGCTATCTCAGTGGCTGTGACTACAGGTGCCCCCCACGATGCCCAGCTAGATTTTCTATTTTTAGTAGAGACAGGATCTTACTCTTGCTCAGTCTGGTCTTGAACTCCTGACTCAAGCAATCCACCCACCTCTTCCTCCCAGAGTGCAAATGAAGTAAAATAAAATAAAACCCACATCTCATCAAGCCTTCACATGCACATGTATATTGCTTCTTTTTGCTTTTATTGTACAGTTAGTAGTATAAAATTTGTTTTGAGTTTTGTAACTTTGTAGCATTTTAGATAACATTGTATTTGTACTCTGTTGTGTAGAGTGAAGGAGTTGTGTTGAACAAACCTAGGATTAGAGTGAAGAAAAAAAGCCTTCAGATCTAACAAGCCATTCAAAGAGAAGGAGGAGAAAAGAATATATTGAACAATATCAAGACCTAAACATCAGCCAAATAGAGAAGACACCAAATAAACCACTTTTGGCTCGACGCCTGTGGCTCAAGTGGTTAGGGCGCCAGCCACATACACTAGAGCTGGTGGGTTTGAATCTAGCCTGGGCCTGCCAAATAACAATGACAACTACAACCAAAAAATAGCTGGGGACAGTGCCTGTGGCACAAAGGAGTAGGGTGCAGGCCCCATATTCCAGAGGTGGCGGGTTCAAACCCAGCCCTGGCCAAAAACTGCAAAAAAAAAATAAAAAAAAAAATAGCCAGGCATTGTGGTGGGTGCCTGTAGTCCCAGCTACTTGGGAGGCTGAGGCAAGAGAATTGCTTAAGCCCAAGAGTTGGAGGTTGCTGTGAGCTGTGATGCCACCGCACTCTACCCAAGGTGATAGCTTGAGGCTCTGTCTCAAAAAAAAAAAAAAAATTAAAAATTAAAAAAAAATAAACTGAGCAGTACCTATGGTTCAGTGAGTAGGGCACTGGCCCCATATACCTAGGGTGGTGGGTTCAAACCCCGCCCTGGCCAAACTGCAGCAAAAAAATAGTGGGGCGTTGTGGTAGGCACCTGTGGTTCCAGCTACTCAGGAGGCTGAGGCAGGAGAATTGCCTAAGCCAAAGAGCTGGAGGTTGCTGTGAGCAGTGAGGCCACAGCACTCTACCGAGAGTGATAAAGTAAGACTCTGTCTCTATAAAAAAAAAGCACTTCTTTAAAAAAAATAAATTACAACAGAGAATACGAAAGGAATCTTTTTCTTTTAAACGAGACTTGAGAGCCTTTCTAAGCAAATGTAACTTCTGCATTTAATTAAAATGAACTGGAATTAAAAAGACATTTGTGTTGACACCGCGCCTGTAGCTCAGCAGCTAGAGTGCAGGCCACATACATGGGGTGTGGTGGGTTCAAACCCAGTCCAGGCCTGCCAAACAACAATGACAACTATAACAACACAACAAAAATAGCTGGGCATTGGTGCCTGTAGTCCCAGCTACTTGGGAGGCTGAGGCAAGAGAATCGCTTAAGCCCAAGAGTTTGAGTTTGCTGTAAGCTGTGACGGTACAGTACTCTACCGAGGGCAATATAGTGAGACTTCGTCTCAAAAAAAAAAAAAAAATACATTTGTGACCCAATGTGAGAAATTAAAATGATATTTATTATATGATATCAATAAATCACTATTGGCTGGGTGCCCGTAGCTTAGTGGTTATGGTGCCAGCCACATACATGGAGGCTGGTGGGTTCGAACCTGGCCTGGCCTGCTAAAAAACAATGACAACTGCAACAACACAAAATAGCCAGGCGTTGTGGCAGGCGCCTGTAGTCCTAGCTACTTGGGAAGCTGAGGTAAGAGAATCGCTTAAGCCCAGGAGTTTGAGGTGTCTGTGAGCTATGACACTATGGCACACTACCAACCAAAGACAACAAAGTGAGACTCTATCTCAAAAATAAAATAAAATAAAATAAAATTCTCATTTCTTAGAGATACATACCAAAGTATATTTAGATAGATCGTGGTGTTTGGGATTTGCTCAAAAATAATTTTTAAGGTAGCCAGGCCCGGTGGCTCAGGCCTGTAACCCCAGCACTCTGGGAGGTGGAGGAGATGGAGTGCCTGAGCTCACAGGTTCCAGACCAGCCTGAGCTACAGCAGGACCTCATCTCTAAAAATAGCCGGGAATTGTGGTGGGTACCTGTAGTCCCAGCTTACTCGGGAGGCTGAGGAAAGAGTATTGCTGAGCCCAAGAGTTTGAGGTTACTGTGAGTTATGATGCCATGGCACTCTACTGACAGCAACAAAGTGAGACTCTGTCTCAAAAAAATAAATAAATAAATAAAAAACCACTCTAAGCTAATAAATTCAGTAACTTGAAAGAAATGGACCATTTCCTCAAAAGCCAAAAAACTGAAACTTTGTAAAAAAAATAGACTGAATAATCTTATAACCATTAAATTAAATTACATTCATATTTTAAAACCTCTTAGAGAAATCTTTAGGTCTGGATACTTTTACCAAAGAAATCTACCAAACTTTCAAAGAATAAGTGTCATTCATTTTTATAAAGTCTCTTTCAGAAATAAGAACATTTCCCAACTAATTTTGTTGACTAGTATTACTCTGATATCAAAAACCAGAAAAAAACAGTATAAAAGAACAATATTTTTCATAAATATAAACGTAAATATCCTCAACAAAATATCAGCAAATTGAATCCTGCATAGAATTAAAAAAAATATATGTACTGCAATAAGTAGGAATTTATGAAAGTACTCTCTGTACTATATTTTATAGGTCCCTATGAATCTATAATTAAATTTTAAGTATTTTTTAAAAATATGTTTTTAAAAAGTTATTCTCAAAACATACAGAACATTTTGGAATGGACAATACTGGAAAATCAGTCATAAGACTCACTGCATAATTTGTGAGAGAATATAAAAATCTTAGTGCTGCTATAAGGTACAGCAGGATCAGCTAAGTCATAGTATTCATAATGTGAATCACAATATCATAGAACACCAACATCATAGAACACCAACATCGAACACCAACATCGAACACCAAGACCACTCTGTGACCATCAGGTGCAAGACAAAACCAAGACTACTCTGCACTGAACATAAAAAAATCAGTACATTGTTTAAACCACAAAATTAAACACAGTCTGGGCACAGTAGCTCATGCCTGTAATCCTAGCACTCTGGGAGGCCCAGACAGGAGGATCCTTTGAGCTCAGCATCATCAAGACTCTGTCTCTACTAAAAATAGAAAAATTAACTGGGCATGGTGGTGGGCGTCTGTAGTCCTAACTACTTGGAAGGCTGAGGCGGGAGGATCACTTTGAGCTGGGGAGTTTGAGGTTGCTGTGAAGCAGGCTGAAGCCATGCTACTCTAGCCTGGGCAAGGGAGTGAGACTGTCTCAAAAAACAAATAAATAAAATAAAAACTGAACAAACATATCCTTGTTCTAGCTAATACAAGTGACTGCTGCTTCTTTACCAATTATAGCTTTCACTTCATTCTTCCTATGTTCTAGATAAAAATTATAAGATAACCAATCATAAAAATGTCTAGCAGTTGGCTTGGCGCCTGTGGCTCAAGCAGCTAAGGCACCAGCCACATATGCCTGAACTGGCGGGTTCGAATCCAGCCCGGTCCACCAAACAACAATGACAGCTCTAACCAAAAAATGGCCGGGCACTGTGGCAGGCGCCTGTAGTCCCAGCTACTTGGGAGGTGGAAGCAGGAGACTCGCTTGAGCCTAGGAGTTGGAGGTTGCTTTGAGCTGTGATGCTACAGCACTCTATCTAGGGCGACAGCTTGAGGCTCTGTCTCAAAAAAAAAAATGTCTAGCAGTAAAAGACCTGGAATTTCACTAACATTCAGCTAAGACACTTAGCTTACTATACCCTGAAATTAAATTCCATTACTTCTTATATTTCCAATAGAAAGAGACAATAAGACAAGGACATCCACTTCTACGTTATTCGTAGTATTTCCTGTGTTTTATCAAACATTAAAAAAGTAACGTGTAAAAAGTTTGTCTAGTAGGCCATTTTGTTTGTGAAATGCAAAGAAAAACAACTGTAACTGTTTTCAGCTTTACAGAGAACTAAGCAAACAAAGACAACTAATAAAACTGGTCATCTACATAGGGAAACATGGAAAGGCAGAGGAAAGGTAAGTGAACCACAGTCCCATCTTTACCCTGAATTTCTTTTAGCATAATATTCTTCAGTGTGTTGCTTTTTATAGTTTTCTACTTTTTAAACTAACTGTATGTATTACCCATTCAAAAAATTAAACTGTTCAGAGTAAACTATCACAGTATCTTCAGAGGGATAAGAAATAATATTATACCCACAAGATAAGAAGAGGATGCTAATGAAACCAAATATAAATCAAACTAAAACTTTTTTTTTTTTGAGACAGTCTCACCATGTTGCCCTCAGTAGAGTGCCATGGTGCCACAGGTCACAGCAACCTCAAACTCTTGGGCTTAAGCGAATCTCTTGCCTTAGCTTCCCAAGTAGATGGGACTACAGGCGCCCGCTGCAACGCCTGGGTATTTTTGTTGTTGCAGTTGTCGTTATTTAGCTGGCCCGGGCTGATTCGAATCCAACAGCCTCAATGTATGTGGCTGGTGCTGTCACTACTGTGCTATGGGTGCCGAGCCCAAACTAAAATTTTAAAATCTCAAAATTTTGAATTAAAATGCTGATACATGCAATGAGCAGCTCAATAAGGGATGTAAGACAAAGTTGATAATGTTTCCCAGAACAGCAACGAAACAGAAAATAGTAGAGGGGGGAAAAATGCAGAAACAACATCTGAAAAACAGAAATTTCAAAAATAAAATATTTGTGTTTTGGGGGGGACGCTGTAGGAAGAAATGAAAAAAAATATTTTCAAAATCCTTGTAAAAGTGACTGCTAACCAGGTATTCTATCCACAGTCAAAGATCAAAACAATTTGATGAAGAAATAACACTTTTTTTTTTTTTTTTTGGAGACAGAGCCTCAAACTGTCACCCTGGATAGAGTGCCATGGCATTAAAGCTCACAGCAACCTCCAATGCCTGGGTTCAAGCGAGTCTCCTGCCTCTGCCTCCCAAGTAGCTGAGACTACAGGCGCCCACCACAACGCCCAGCCATTTTTTGGTTGCAGCCGTCGTTGTTGTTTGGCGGGCCCAGGCTGGATTTGAACCCGCCAGCTCAGGTGTACGTGGCTGGCGCCTTAGCCCATTGAGCCACAGGCGCTGAGCCAAGAAATAACACTTTTAAGAAATAACACTTTTCCTTGATAGTCCACCTCTCCATTATCATACACTTGGCTTCTTGAGATGGAGACATTACCCATCTATTGCTCATTCTTAACAGAAAATCAAGATTTGTATAAGAAGCAGCAGTTCTAGAGTCTGCTTCCTATGACCTACCTGTCTTTGCCCAGAGGCTCTGGTGACTGGTCAGAGATATCTACTACTGGGATGAATTCTCACACCTGGGATGATGATTCCTCACCTCATATGAACTGTCACCATCCTCTGGAGACAGGGCTGGAAATCTCTGGGGTGAGATCCAATTAGCAGGCATAGCCAACTTAGTCTCAACCTCTGTTTTCTAATGAGCCCGAAGCTTTGGATTCATCTGTCAACAGAGCTGCTAGGAGGAGGTGGGCTGGATTCTGGAGGAAGATCTGGCCCAAGGGCTCTCCAGAGACACCTAGAAGCCTAGAAAGACAATGTCCATATATCAGTCATTCAACTTTTACCACATAAACACTTCTTAGACACACCAAGGTGCAGGTCCCTGAGCAAGAAACCAGGGCAGTGGTTCTCAAATTTGGGCATGCATTCAAGTCATCTGGAGGGGTTCTTAATAATTTTATCCACACAATTTAAAAACCTCAGCCTCACCCCGACAGTTTCTGATTCAGTAGGGCTAAGGTAGGACCCAAGAACTTTCATTGCCAAAGAATGCCCAGGTAATGCTAATAGTTCACGGAACACAATTTCAGTTCAGACCAGTGCTGTGGAGAATATAAAGTTTAACAAAATCAGTGATAGGGGCCAGGCGCAGTGGCTCAGGCCTGTATTCCTAGCACTCTGGGAGGCTGAGCCAGGTGGATTGCCTTAGCTCAGGGAGTTTAAGACCAGCCCAGGCAAGTTTGAGACCCCATCTCTACTAAAAATAGAAAAAGTAGCCGGGCAATGTTTTGGACACCTGTAGTCCCAGCTACACGGGAGGCTGAGATAATAGGATCACTTGAGCCCAAGAGTTTGAGGTTGCTGTAAGCTCTGACGACAGGTGCTCTACCTGACACTGTCTTAAAAAAAAAAAAAAAAAATCAGTGATAAGTTATTAGTCATGGTGAAATATGGAAAAGGCCATGAGACATAGAGTAACAATACTGCAGATTTGAATTACAGTTTTGTCACCTTTCATTATGAAAATATTAAAAAGTTACTTCCGTTTTAGTTTCTAAAATGAGGATAAAATGCCGAGCTCATAGTTGTGAAAATAAAATGAGGTAATGCGGGCAGCGCCTGTGGCTCCGTGAGTAGGGCGCCGGCCCCATATACCGAGGGTGGCAGGTTCAAACCCAGCCTCTGCCAAACTTCAACAACAACGGTAAAAATAGCTGGCCATTGTGGTGAGCGCCTGTAGTCCCAGCTACTTGGAAGGCTGAGGCAAGAGAATCACCTAAGCCCAAGAGCTGCAGGTTGCTGTGACCTGTGACGCCATAGCACTCTACTGAGGGTGACAAAGTAAGACTCTGTCTCTAAAAAAAAAAAAAAAAAAAAAAAAGTGAGGCTCGGCGCCTGTGGCTCAACGGGCTAAGGCGCCAGCCACGTACACCTGAGCTGGCGGGTTTAAATCCAACCCGGCCCGCCAAACGACGGTGGCAACCAAAAAATGGCCCGGCGTTGTGGCGGGCGCCTGTAGTCCCAGCTACTCAGGAGGCTGAGGCAAGTGAGCCACCTAAGCCCAGGAGTTGGAGGTTTCTGTGAGCTGTGATACCATGGCACTCTCTCCAGGGTGACAGCTTGAGGCTCTGTCTCAAAAAAAAAAAAAAGAAAAATGAGATGATACTTGTAAAGTATGCCACGCCTCCCTAGCACATCAGAATAATGCAACAAGTACCAGCAATTACCATCTTCTATCAGATATTGAAATAATATAATCAGAATAAGTAAAACAGTGTACCAGACTATACTGATTTATATATATATAGTGACCAAGTGTTATTCAACTGAGTGTGCACAAGAGATTCATTACATAAATGGTGCTGATATAACTAGCCATCTTCCTGGAACAAAACATTTTATTTATTTATTTTTATTTATTTATTTTTTTGCGGTTTTTGGCCTGGGCTGGGTCCAAACCCGCCACCTCCGGCATATGGGGCCGGCACCCTACTTCTTTGAGCCACAGGCGCCGCCCCATTTTATTTATTTTTGAGACAGACTCTCTGTCACTGAGGCTAAAGTGTTGTAGTGTCAAAGCTCAAAGCAACTTCAAACTCCTAGGCTCAAAGGATCCTCTTGCCTCCGCCTCCCTAGTAGCTGGGACAACAGGTGCCCACCACAACACTCAGCTAATTTTTCCTATTTTTAGTAGAGACAGGGTCTTGCTCTTGATCAGGCTGGTGTAAAATTCCTGAGCTCAAACAATTCGCCAGCTTCAGCCTCCCAGCCAAGGATTACAGATGTGAGCTACCCAACTGGACCAACAAACTACATTTTCATCACATACTATTCTATAGGCAAATTCCAGTAGGATTGAACATTAAACATATGCATTTTTAAAACCCTAAAGAATGGGCGGTGCCTGTGGCTCAGTGAGTAGGGTGCCAGGCCCCATATACCGAGTGTGGGTGGGTTCAAGCCCAGGCCCGGCCAAACTGCAACAAAAAAATAGCTGGGCGTTGTGGCGGGTGCCTGTGGTCCCAGCTACTGGGGAGGCTAAGGCAAGAGAATCGCCTAAAGAGCTGGAGGTTGCTGTAAGCTGTGATGTCACAGCACTATACCGAGGGTAACAAAGTGAGACTCTATCTCTAAAAAAGAAAAAAAAAAAAAATAGCCAGGCGTTGTGGTGGGCGCCTGTAGTCCCAGCTACTCGGTAGGCTGAGGCAAGAGAATCGCCTAAGTTCAAGAGCTGGAGGTTGCTGTGAGCTGTGATGCCACAGCACTATGCTGAGGGTGATAAAGTGAGACTCTGTCTCAAAAAAAATTTAAAAAACCCAAAACCCTAAAGAATATTAAAATAAATTTGGGGAGTATATATTTGTATAACATTGTGGTGTAGTTAGAAGGATCTTATTACACAGGAGGAAATCAAGAAATTATAACATTTCTTATTAGATATTCTTATGTTAAGATGTAACATAAAAATCAAAATGAAGATAAATATAAAAGGTTGTTAACATATGATGATAGCTTGCTTCTAATGTTAAAATAACTCTAGCAATCACTAGGAAAACATATGCCAAGAGAAAAAAAATGGAAACAATATGAAATTTCACAGAAAATGAAACAAATGGCAATTAACAAAAAGGTGTTAATTTTATTTACAATGAAAATGCGTCAGAGCAAATAGATAAATGCATAATTTTCCCTCAGAATTGTAAAAACCTTAAAAAAGCAACAATATCCAGTGCTGGAAAACATTTGGGAAAATGTGTTCTTTCATAAATTGTTAAAGTTTCAATTGCTATATTTGGAGCTATTTTGTCTTAACAATTATTAAAAATACACAACTGTTTCTAATATAGTTTCAAAAATATAAAGCAGAAACTGACAATATAGAGCCCTTCTTGGACAAATAACCTTTATTTACAGTGTGAGTAGTTTACCTTCTGTACTTAATCAAGCAGACAAAATAATCTGTGAGGATATATATATATATATATATTTAATGCCTAATGAACATAACAATACAATTAGAGAAGTTAAGCACATTATTTTTATGTAACTGATGTGACATGAAAAACTGAGCATGAACTAGGCCACAAAGCAATTTTTTAACTTGAGCCTTACAGACATCATCTGAAACAGAAAATGGACTTCTAAATAACTCGTGGGTCAAAGAAAAAAATAGCTGAATTTAAACAAAAATATAACTTAGACTTAAACAAAAAAAAAGTTACACACCAAAGCTTGCACATCTTTATATATTAAAGAAGGCTGAAAAATGAATGAGCTAAACTTTCAACTCAGGTTAAAACACAAGCTGATCACAGACCCAACCTATCACCACAGCTGACATCTACCTGCATTCTGTCACCTTCAAGTGCCATCACTGACCCCTGAATCTCAACCACGCAACTCAAACAGCCCCATCACTGACCGAGAAACCACCACCACAGAGAACCACCAACGGACGCCACGGACCCCAACAATGAACTCCAAAACCACTATAATGCAATCCACGGAAAACCTGCTTCCCGCATTACGGACTTCCAAGAAACACTAATCGCGACCAAGCAAAACCTCGAGACCTCTGCGCTCTGGAACACGGAACTGACACCAGCGCTGAGAAAGCCCCCAGGACCACTACCACGTCCGGTCTGACGTCCAGCCCCGCCCTTGATGGACGGCTGGTACTGCGCATGCTCTCAACGAAAATGGAAGCCACATTTACCAGCATCAACAGGGCTCGAGACTCGGTTAGAGACGTTGTGCAGTCTCAGTGAGACCCGCGGTTAGGCAAATAACATGGCTGCGCGCAAATGCTGCTACTTGCAGGCCGCCATGCTGGAGGAGTATCTATTCCGTACAGCGGAGGGAATCAGCCTTTTGCGAGTTTCATAGAGCAAGGCAGGGATTCCCAAATAGAATGTAAGTGTGTGATCCCTGTCTGAACAGACTTCTATTCAGGAGGAGCAAGTTACCGGAGATGGCTGTGGCGCTCCACAAGTTACCCCTCACAGCTCAGGGCTGGACACAATTATATGCCGGGCAAATGAGAGGAGAAATCAGTATGGTCTAATCCACTTTTTAGAGAAATTACTATGGGAGAGAGAGAAAGGTCAGTATGGGGGAGTGCGCTCCTGGGGGAAATCAAACCAGAAAGACTTCAAAATGGAAAGTAAGCTACAATAACCAACGTTACAGGGAGAAATCATCTTAGTAAACAGGGTAGAAGTCAGACAGAGTAGTAAATCCTTTCTTGGGAGATGTCACCAGAAGTGGGAGCAGGAGGGAGAAGTTCAAGTGTCTTCTGAAGGGCTGGGGGATGGAAGGAGAGGGAAATGGAGATTTGAATCCCCCACACTGATCTCCATTAGCCTCTGCCCTAAATCAACTATGTACGTATAATAGGCAGCAATAAGGCTGGGCATCAGTTGCTCAATGGTTAGGGCGCTGGCCACATGCTCCGGGGCCTGTGGGTTTGAACCTGGCCTGGGCCTGCTAAACAACAGCAACAACAAAAACGAGTGTTGTAGCAGGCGCCTGTAGTTCCAGCTACCAGGGAGGCTGAGGTAAAGAGAATCGCCTGATCTCAAGAATTTCAGGTTGCTGTGAGCTATGACGCCACTTCACTTTACCTAAGGTAATAAAGTGAGACTCTGTCTCTAAAAAAGAAAAAAAAGAAAAAAAGAAAATAGAGCCTGTAAGACAGTTTGACTCTATCCCAGGTTCTTTCTTCTTCCAAAGGATGTCCTAAGGAAAAATCTGGGGAAATCATTAGTGGACCCACGTTTCCAACAGAGATCTAAGAATTACTATTAATTTTGTGAGTAATGTAGTTAAGTTAAATAGAAGACAATTCATCTTTCAGAGTTTTGTACGTAATTATTTATAGGCAGAATGATAGTAGCTTTCGGCTCGGCGCCTGTGGCTCAACGGGCTAAGGCGCCAGCCACGTACACCTGAGCTGGCGGGTTCGAATCCATCCTGGGCCCGCCAAACAACAATGACGGCTGCAACCAAAAAATGGCCGGGCATTGTGGCGGGCGCCTGTGGTCCCAGCTACTTGGGAGGCGGAGGCGGGAGACTCGCTTGAGCCCAGGAATTGGCGGTTGCTGTGAGCTGTGATGTCACAGCACTCTACCCAGGGTGACAGCTTGAGGCTCTGAGTATCAAAAAAAAAATGATAGTAGCTTTAAAAACTACTGAAGAGAAAAAAAAATGTTCAGAGAATTGGAAAAAAAACTACTGAAGAAAGGTATATAAGAATGAAGAATAACAAAATGTTGATAAATATTGAAGCAGGGTGCTGATACCTAGAGTTCATTATAATAGTCTCTCTTCTTAATTTCATAGGAAAAAGGAATTTTAAAAAAAGAGAATATTAGCAAAAGAGAACAGATGTGGTGATAGTATTATGCAAACACAGAAATACCTTGGCGATATTTCAGGTTCAGTTCCAGCTCCCAGAGTTAATAAATTGATAATCATGGAACCTTTTCTTTTCATATTATCCAGATAAGCCTACCTCATAGTTTCATCTTTTCTTTTACTCTAGTTCTAGTTTTTCCTATAAGGAAAAAAAAAGTCATATCTTTGAAAGTAAAATTTTCTGTGGGGTCAGGGGTCAAAATTCTTCCTACCAGTAGTGCCTGAATCTTGTGTAAAGGTTCCCCCGAGGATTTAATCTCTTTTGGAAGTGGTATAAGGAAAAATCTCTTCAGTACTACATTTTGGTCCTTTAACTGATCATAGTGTCCTCTTTCAGTATTAAAATCATACACATTTTCATCCACAGGACCAGTTCCGTGTCACCTAGTAGTAGCTCCTGTTTATACCAGTTCCACACAACTCTCCCACCTTTGTCATAATGTTCCTAACTTTATTATATAAAGTGTTAGCTCCTAGAGAAAGTGTAAACAATGGTTTTGAACCCTACTTCTTCATGATCCTCTTATAGTAGTGATGGCAAGGATGTCATCTAGGTATCAGAAAGGTGGGGAACACACTGTACCCTAAGTATGTGAATCCAACAGGCTGCTGCTGACAAGAAAAACATCCTTTTCTTTCTTTTTGAGACAGAGTCTGTCACTCTGGCTAAAGCATCATCATAGCTCACTACAACCTCAAACTCATGGACTCAAGCAAGTCTCCTGCCTCAGCCTCCCAAGTAGCTGGGATTATACCCCTGTATGCATGTGCCACTACCCCTGGCTAATTTTTCTATTTTTTGTGGAGCTGTGCTTTTGCTCAGGCTGGGCTCAAATTCCTGACCTCAAGGATCCTCTCACCACACCCAGCCTAATTTTTTGAAATAGTAAACATACAGTTGAGCATTTTAACCATTTTTAAGTGGACAATGCAGTGGCACTCAATACATTCACATTACTATGCCCACCATCACCACCTTTCATCTCCCGAGGTCTTTTCATTTTCCAAACTGAAACTCTGTGATCTCCGTAAGCAATAAATTTCCTTTTCCTCATTTCACCGCCCCTGGAAACTACTATTCTACTTTCTGTCTGTATTCATTTGACTAAGCTAGGTAAACATACAATATTTTTCTCTTTGTGTCTGGTTTATTTCATTTAGTCTAATGTCCTCAAGGTTTATCCATATTGTACCAGGTGTCCTATTTCTTCTAAGGCTAAATCATATTCCAATGTACACATAATATTGCATTTTGATTATCCAGTCGACTGATGATAGACAACAGAGCTGTTTCTACATTTTTACTATTATGAATAATGCTGTATGAACATATTTATTTTTTCTTTTTAAAGTGGATAATTTGGGGGCCATAGTTCAGTGGTAAGGACGCTGGCCAAATGCTTGAGGGCTGGTGGGTTCGCACCCAGCCTGGGCCTGCTAAATAACAACTGCAACCAAAAATAGCCGGGCATTGTGGCCAGCATCTATAGTCCCAGCTTCTTGGGAGGCTGAGGCAAGAGAATCACTTGAGCCCTAGAGTTTGAGACTGCCGTAAGCTGTAACGCCATAGCACTCTACCATGGGTGACAAAGTGAAACTCTGTCTCAATTTTTTAAAAAGTGGATAATTTATTTTTTTGCTATGAACATAATATTCAAAATCTTTTGTGTATATACCTGGGAATAGAATGAAATGCTGGATCATATGGTAATTCTATATTTACACTTTCAGTAACTACCACAGTATTTTTTACAGCAGCTACACCCCATTCCATTTATACCAAGAATTCACTTGTATTCTTCATTTTTTTTTTGTGATAGCCATTCTAATAGGTGTGAAATGGTTATCTGTTCTAAAATATATTAATAGAAAACTTGATATAGTAAGTCCAATAGATCACAAGAGGACTGTCATTAAAAAGATAGTTTATTACCCACAGTTCCAACAGTAGAGGGCATGTCACTCAATGGAGAGCTGCATAAAGAAGTATCAACATGACAAGACAGAGAGAGACAAAGGCGGTTTCCAAGGAAAGGAACCAGGGAGATGGGGTAAGCAGGTTGGCTAGTTTGAATAATTTCAGTGAGCTCTGAGGTGCACCCGTTGACCCTACTTGTTTATTATCTGGCCCTGGGGTGATTAGGGAAGGGTATATAGTGGCCCAGGTTGTTAGATCCTGATAAGGAAAGTGCTTAGGGATGTAGATTCTGCATTGGCACAAGACTGGGAAAATGACTCCTCCCAAGTGGAATTGGATGAGTGAGGCAGGTGGGAAGGACAGGTCACCTCAAGCATATTGCTTTTCATTTTAGTCTCATCCGGCTTTAGTGTCCGGGTAAAGTTGGCTTCCTAAAATGAGTCTGGAAATGTCATCTCGTCTTCAGTTTTTAAAAAGAATCTGAGAGGGTCTGGCAGTAACTTTTCATTAAATGTTTGGTAGATTTCGCTTGAGAATCCATTTGATCTTGGACTTTTCTTTTTTGGGAGACTTTTGACTATTCATACTTTTTTGTTTGTTTGGTTTTGTTGCAGTTTTTTTTGGCCGGGGCTGGGTCTGAACCCACCACATCTGGCATGTGGGGCCGGCGCCCGACCCCTTTGAGCCACAGGTGCCGCCCTACTATTCATACTTTTAAACTCATTGGTCCATTCTAATTCTCTATTTCTTCATGAAGCAATCTTGATAGGTTGGTTGTCTGTTTCCAGAAATTTAGTCATTTCTGTTATCAGAATATATAACTGTTCACAGTGGTCTCTTATAACCCTGTGTATTCAGTGGTAATATGTCCCCTTTATAATTTGAATTTTTTTTTTAGTCTAAAAGTTTATCAAGTTTATTTTTTCCCCTCTTGTTTAAATAATTATCTTAGTTGTAAAGTTGTATTTCACTGTGGTTTTGATTTGCATTTCATGGGTTTATTGACGATTTGTATACATTCTTTGGAAAACTGTCTTTTCTTATCCTTTGCTGATTATTAAATTAGTTATATGTATTGTTGAACTGTGTGTTCTTTGTATATTCTGGATATTAGTGGGCAAAGTTTTTCCATTCTGTGGGTTGTCTTTTTCTTTTTCTTTTTTGAGACGGAGTTTCAATTGTTCAACTCCACCCTGGGGTTGAGTGGAGTCATAGCTCACAGCAACCTTAAACTCTTAAGCTCAAGTGATCCTCATGTCTCAGCCTCCAGAGTAGCTAGGACTACAGGTGCCCTCCACAATGCCTGGCTAGTTTTTCTATTTTTAGTAGAGATAGGATCTCGCTTTGCTCAGTCTGGTCTCAAACTCTTGGTCAGGTGATCCACCGGCCTCGGCCTCCCAGAGTGCTAGATTACAGGTGGCATGAGCCACCATGCCCAGTCTCTTTTTCACTTTCTTGACCATGCCTTTGACACAAAATATTTTTAATTTTGAACATGTCCAACTTACCTGTTTTTCCTTTGACTTTGCTTTAGATGTATTGTCTAAAAAACTTGCTTAATCCAAGGTTAGAATCATTTACATCCTTTTTTTCTATGTATAGCCATAGTTTAAATCACATCTATTCAATTGTACAGAACCCAACATTCATATTAAATACAACTAAATTTCCTTCCAGTGGCTCACTTCCTACTCATAACATTGGCCACAGATGTGCTCCTCAACTTGATTCAGCCTTCTGGGGCACTGGAAAGGATTCCTATGGTCAGTCTTACAAGGCCTCTGGTAGAAAGGTATTTGATGAACTTCTACCATCCATCCTCTCATTCAGATATCCCTCAGGGGATGGACTCACACTTTGACTTCATCTCCACCTTTCTGAGACCTTTCTAAGTAAACGACTGACCTTTCTACGCCTGTGTTACAGAGGGCCCTGTGTTCCACCAACATCAACACAGACCCCATGGCTGCTGAATCTGAAACTGGTGGGCCCAGAAATCTATGTATTTGAAAGCCATCAAGAGAGAGAGAAAGAGGGAGAGAGAGAGAGAGGCTCAGAGGCTCGGTGGTTATAGTGCTAGCCACATACACTAAGGCTGGTGGATTCAAACTTGGCCCAGGCCTGCTAAACAGTGACAACTCCAAGAAAAAATAGCCAGGCATTGTGGCGGGGGCCTTTAGTCCCAGCTACTTGGGAGGCTGAGGCAAGAGAATCGCTTAAGCCCAAGAGTTTGAGGTTGCTGTGAGCTGTGACGCGGCAGTACTCTACCAAGGGTGACATAGTTAAGACTCTGTCTCAAAAACAAAAACAAAAAGCCATCTAGAGAATGTTAATATGAATAGAAAGGCCAGCACAATTTACTCATATATAATAAAATGTATACTCACGTATAATAAAAATACAATCACTGCCTAAAAAATCAAAATACAGGTTTTACTTCATGGGCATCCTCTTCACACTTTGAGAAACTTGGGGATCCCCTCAACATTCACAGTGCATTCCTACCATTTCAATTTGAAAAATTATAGGCCCTCTTGGTAGTGAGGAAAATTTCAACAGTTTTAAGTAGAAAACATCCTTTTATTCTATAGCTTCCACACAAGTGGATAATTATCAGTCATAAGAAACAATTTACGGGTTTGGCACCCATACTCAGTGGTTAGGGCGCCAACCACATACACCAGGGCTGGTGGGTTTGAACCTGGTCCAGGCCTGCTAAACACCAACTAGAACAAAAATAGCTGGGTGTTGGGCGGTGCCTGTGGCTCATTGAGTAGGGCGCCAGCCCCATATACTAACGACCTGGCCTCAGCTGAACTGCAAAAATAGAAAAAGTCAGGCGTGTGGTGGACACCTGTAGTCCCAGCTACTCGGGAGGCTGAGACAAGAGAATCACCTAAGGCCAGGAGTTGGAGGTTGCTGTGAGCTGTGTGATGCCATGGCACTCGACCAAGGGCAATAAAGTGAGACTCTGTCTCTACAAAAAAAAAAAAAAATTGGCTCGGCGCCTGTGGCTCAGCGGGCTGAGGCGCCAGCCATGTACACCTGAGCTGGCGGGTTAGAATCCAGGCCATGCCCTCCGAACAACAATGACGGCTGCAACCAAAAAATGGCCGGGTGTTGTGGCAGGCGCCTGCAGTCCCAGCTACTTGGGAGGCGGAGGCAAGAGACTCGCTTGAGCCCAGGAATTGGAGGTTGCTGTGAGCTGTGATGCCACGGCCCT